>CAJNDS010002412.1:1024385-1149385 GCA_905221605.1 Symbiodinium natans
CCCAAATAGCCCCTAAGCAACCCCTAAGGTCCCTTAGAAGGGCCCCTCCATTAGTCCTTTGCTAGGCCCGAAGCCCTGAAGACCTGAAGCCCAGTACTCCTCTCCCATGTAAACTGGAGAAGCGCCAAACCGGAAACCCTAAAAAATATGCTTTTGTCATGCTCAACATGTGCAACTGCGCCACTCTAGCCAAACCACCAACGCTTCCGAATACTATATGGGGTCGACAAGGCAGCTAACCTAGCAGCGACAATATCTGGGTAGCCGTTCGTCCTAGACACGAGCTGCGGGCAGTCTGGCGAAGGAAGCATGGCGTAGGGTTTTTAAAATAGGGCTGAGTTTTAGTCACTCCCTTTAACCACCTTGTGGACTAGGTCTCTCTCTCGCTCTCTCTCTCTCTCTCTTTGTTATGCTTCTTGTGGGGTCGAGAATAATTAGAAGCTCCCAGTTCAGTGTGTAGGGACTGTATGAAACCCAAAGCCCTAAACTTTAAAACTTAAGACAGTTCATAAGTCCACAGGCAACTTCAGGCAGCGCGCTTCCTGAGAGATCATGATTGCTGGGGATAGGATTTACGGTTTGGGGGGTTTTAGGGCTTAGGGATCCTAAGTATGGGGCCCTTAATTTGGGTCCCTTGTTATATCACCCTTATACACACTATATATACTGAGGGCCCATAAGTCGGGTTCCTATACTCAAGGGCAAGGGACCACACTAAGGGCCCAGGGTTTAGGGATCAGGTGTGGTCTTACCACGCCTAGCCGCGGCACTGCACCGGCATGGTCGACTCTAGGAGAGACTAATTTATACTTACATGAGCAAACCTAAATCGAGATTTGGGGCTTCATGGTTCAGAGTCGGAGCTTAGGGGCAAAGCAGGTATCTTCCGCCGCTGTACCGTGGCGCTCTTGGGTGTCCCCCTTTGGGGTACCCGAAAAACCGGGCAACGCGGAAGCGCATCGCCCTCCCCTCGCGAGGGATCGCATGGTCCCTAACCTACCAAGGGTCACACGCACCATCCTAGACCTCACTTGAGTTAAACCCTAAACCCACGCAAACCCCAAACCCCAAAAGAACCCTCAACTGAACACTAAACCCTAAACTCCATATAAGCCGTCTGAACCCTATCTCCCTCTTGGCCCTGTAGGCCCCACACACCCTATTCGCCCTAAACCTAAGCCCTAAACGCCTACAACAGACCTCAACAGCATCCTCACTCGGCATCAGCAAGGCCATACAGGGACTGACACGCTGCAGCCGCCTCAGGGCAAGTAGGGGTTCATCTCAGGTTTAGGGTTTAGGGGGTTTAGGGTGGGTTTAAGGTTTAGGGTAATCTAGGGGTTGTAGCTTGGGCCCTCAAGGTTGTACCCTTGGGTTTTGGGGACCCCTTTTAAAGATCCTTGGTGCCGAACCCTCTTAGATCCTTCCCTTCGATCAGGGTCAGCGTCAAAAGCTTCTGCTCTGACAGAACTGCTAGTGTTTAAAGAAAATTACAATAAATAAACAAACAAATATGTATATATATATATATATATATTCTTATTTATTTATTTATTTATGTATTTATGTTTATATTTCTTTATGTATATGTGCATATATATATATATACATACACATGTTTCAAAAACCCTCTCACTGCTCTCTTGGTGACCGTTTGGTACATGTCTCTGAGGAGATGCTGCATCGCAAGCCCAAGCCTGACACGACACCGAACGCCAAGTGCATCCCAACCCTAAACGCTTATCCCTTTTAAACGCGAGGAACCCTAAATCCTAATACCTCAGACCCTAAACCCTAAACCCTAAACCCTAAACCGCACAATGCCTCAGCCAGCGCAGCTTCCTCCTGGGTGCAGGGTGGGCGATGCAGCAACCAAACTGTGCCAAGACCCCTATAAACTCTACTGGTTTAGGGTTTAGGGTTAGAGTTTAGGGTTTAGGGTTTAAGCCTGAAGACGCCTAAATCTACCCTCTTCTCTGTAGGAAGCTAAGAGCCCTTTGAGCAGTGTAGTGTAGTAATATCCTACAAAAAGCTAAGTCTTGGGTTGATAAAGGTTAGCCGTAGATCTGCCTTGAGAATTAGCAAACTTTGGGTACTTGAAGGTAGCGCTATCCGTACCCAAATAACAAGGTGATAACCATAGTTGCCCTACTGATAACCCCCGCTTGTGAGTACCCATGAACCTCCAAGCATAGGTTGCCTTAGGATCCTACAACTGGGGGCTTAATTATAGCGTACTCGAACCTACAGAAAAGCAGGCGTTGGGTTCACCAGGTACTGCAAAAGCCCTCTTCCAGCAGTGTTTGGAACGATGTTGATCGGAAGTCGTGGCGTGCGCGAGCTATTTGTGATAGGTGCGCAAGCACTGCTTGAAGCTGAATAGCATCGGAGCCTGACACCCATGCATTAGACCCATTGCTGCAAGCAATCTGAGCAGAGAAGCCTGAAAACTCGAACTGCAGGGAAGCCACTGAGATGTGATTAATAGTTGCGGGCCAGAACCCCTCAACCCTACACGTCACAGCCTGACAGCCTGGAGACCTAGACTAGCTCGCCTCCTCCAGCGAAAGTGACGCGGACCCATCCTGTCAAAACTTGCGGGTATAGGGCTTGTAGGGCTTCAGGGATTTAGGAGCTTTAAGGGGCTTTGAGCGTTTTAGGGTTCAAGAGTTTATAGGGTGTACTGGAAAGCAGCCTCCCAAACGTCGTTTGCTGGGTTTAGATAAGGTGGCAGACACAATGCCATCTCAGAGATCTCGTTGATGCTAGCTTGAAGTGGAGCGTGGGGCGAATAGGGCGGTCGCCGATGAGGTTTCAATCTGTTCGCATCCTTGCTTGTGGGCATGGGAGCGTACACATGCGAATCGCCCATGGCGACCATGGCCCATGACATCTTGCATTCGGAGTCAACCCTAAACCCTATACCCTATGCCCTAAACCTATCGGCTTAGGGCAAAACAGGGTTGCTGCCACGCTTGAGTCAACAGGTACATACAGTTTACTACAGAAACACCGTCCACCTACTGCCTACCCCCCAAACAAAGCCCAACAGTTGGGATGTGCCCCTTTATACTAGCAGTCCTTGATCGGGATCATGGTCCCCCGTTTTGCAATCCCAGTTAAGGGCTGTCAGTATAAGAGGGAAATTCCCAAACCGATTCATCCCACAAACCTGTATCTGGGCGACCAAATGAACCCGGACAAGGGTTCATTGTCCAGGGATTATAGTACAGGGCTGCTGATCCCATTTTTTGGGGTTCATGTGGCCCTAAACCCTAAACCCTAAACCCTAATTAAACCCCAAACCCTAAACCCTAAACCCAAGCCGATGCAAGCCCAAGGTAAGCCCCGCTCACGCCTCCTCTTCGACCGCCTCGGCGCTGGCGGATGCCGCAGGCTCCGCACCCTCGGAAGGCCCCGGGGGCTCCTTGCAAAAGAAGGGGGCTTCTGAGACAGCACAGTTCTATGTATAGAAAGGCCATGCAAACACGACTATGAGCCCGAAGAACCTACAAGCCTCTACTCTTGGTGGCCTCAGCAGGGTCTATAGGGCTTCGTGTATTGGATATTGACTTGGGAAGCTGTCCATTTCCTGCACAAACCTTACACCAAATGAAGCACACCTAGCAAGCTGATGGGAGTGTAAGTATTGTGCCTATTCTTCATAGTTCTACTACTTTTATTGCTACAAATGGTCTTACTATTAAAGCTTGTGTTACTCGTATCACTACTTATTACAACTACTATGACTAATCTTTTGAATATTCTTGTTATCGTTATTCTGAATAATACATATATATATATATATGTATACAGAAAGAGATGAAGCACACTTAGCAAGCTGATGGGGGCCAGCCTCAGCAAACGGGTTGCCACTGCACTCGGCATCCAACCGTCGGCGATAGTAGCTGGCGGCCTGGCAGAATGTTAATGTTGGGGATTTAGGGTTTAGGGTTGGGATGTTCCCGCTTATACTGACAGTGCTTAATAGGGAATACAGTACCCCCCCCCCCCCCCCCCCGCCACTATAATCCCTACTAAGGACTGCTCGTATAAGCGGGAACATCCCAAGGTTAGGGTTCAGAGGTTGGCTGATGCCAAATATAAGGGCTTTCGATGTCGGAGAGCCTGAAGATGTAACCGATCCTGAACGGCATTTCCCCTGTAGAGTACTGCCGATTGCCTCTTCCTGCAAGTCTACGAGACACGTGCTCAGCATTGAAAATGCTGCAAGAACGTGAGTGCCGGCATTTCATGTCCAGAACATGCACAAACCGTGTCAACACAGCGATTTGGGATTTGTTGTCTCCAATTTCGGGAACATCTAGGGTTGAGGGCTTTCGACTCTCGCCCTCACACAAGCAGGCAAGGATTCGTGATCAGGGTTCAGGGATTTCGGTCTCCCTAAACCCTAAACCCAAAACCCAAAACCCTGAACCCTGAACCCTAAACCCTAAACCCTAAACCCTAAACCCTAAACCCTAAACCCTAGACCCTAAACCCTAAACCCTAAACCGAATATTCGCCATGCAGTGCCGCCCCCTTGGCCTGCCTTCGACCCATATCGCTCGGCCAGGGTGGGCATGGCCTTAGTGACCGTGGGGTTTAGGGTTGAGGGTTTAGGGATGGGCCTTCTTGCGGCAAACTGATTTAGGGGTCTAGTTTACCTGGAGGCACAGTTCACAGTTCTGAGAACAACCTTCCACCATGATTCTGCAAGTGCTTCACATAGAGGCACCCTAAGCCCTAAACCTTAAACACGCCCTCCTCTTTTCTTCGCAGCGTGCAGAAAGCTTCAGTTCCTACACACATGGCGCAGGGGCTGGAAAGAGAGAACTTTTCCTTTCGCAGGCTGCAACCCTTCAACCCTGAACTCCTACACGCTTCCAGACTTCCAACACCCAAGCTCCCAACCCTAAACCCTATAAACCCTAAACCCTATAAACCCTAAACCCTACAAACCCTAAACCCTATAAACCCTAAACCCTAAACCCTTTCTGTGGCGGGCTTGAGGTCCCTAGACCCTAAACCCCTAACCCATAAAACCCTAAACCCCAAACCCAAAACCCTAAAGCCCAAACCCTAAACCCTAAACCCCTACCCCCTCTCAGGGTGGTGGGGCGGGCGGTGGCGCGGGTGGCAGCGGCAGCGCTGCGGGGAAAGAAGTCCCATGAGCGTAGCCGGCCTCAGCCGCCAAGTGTGTTGCTTCTTCCACAAGCTACCCTAAACCCTATAAGCCTAAACCCTAAACCCTTAACCCTTAACTGCCCGAAACCCTAAACCCTTAATCCTAAACCCTAAACCCAAACCCTAAATGAACCCTTCAGGCTTGTGAAGATGAAAAGGGGTTTAGGCATCCAGGGTAGTTTTGGCATCTTGGATCTTACCTTGCAATGCGGGGTTTAGGATGCAGGGTTTTGAGGGTTCTTTGGATGTGGGGATAAGGGTTTCTAGGGTTTGGGGTTGAGGGTTTTGGGATTCTAGGTATGTTTGTCTACAGGGCTCTTGAAGAACTGCCCATCCCATGCCCTTCCCCGGTCTAGAGTTTAGAGATTCGCCAACTGTTGGGTCATCAATGGGCTTGAGAAGCAAAGGTCGCAATCAGATTGTGGGGTGCGAAGCTTCGCAGCCCAAACCTGACCAAACTACACAGCAGATCCTGGCTCGCGACACTCGATGAGAGGACGTTGAGCTGACACAACATAGCTTCAAGATGGCCAGGGTTTAGGCCTGAATATTCGTGTCCACCTGAATCAACCGATACCGCCAAGGGGCCTCTCCTCCCCACCCCCCCACCCCTCTCAAAAAAAACTTCAACATCACTGGGGGGAGGTGGTACGTAAATCCGGAAGCAAAACACTTCCTAAACACTTCAGCCCAGGTTCCGATGAGACCCCTAAACCGCTAAACCCTAAACCCAATAAACCCAATATACCCTGAACGCTCAACCCTAAACCTTAAACCCTCAACCCCGAACTTAGACCCTATACCCTAAAGCCTCGACCCTAAACTTCTAAACCCTGAATCCTAAACCCCAAACCCCTAAACCCTTCTCTGGAGTGCTGGCCGGCACTGGCACCACAAAGTGCAGCCCCAGGAAAGCCACCGCGACATCGGCGCCGGGAGGCGCGCCTCGGGTGTAGGGTTTAGAGGGTTTAGGGTTTTGGGTTTAGGGGTTAGGGTTTAGAGGGTTTAGGGTTTGGGGTTTAGAGGGTTTAGGGTTTCGGGTTTAGAGGGTTTAGGGGGTAAGGTTTAGGGTTTAGGGTATAGAAGTGTAGGGTTCCGGGACATTGGGGTCTAGAGGCAGAGCTTTTTCCCTTGTCTATCTAGAGTTTGGGAGTTTCTGGTTTTGGGAGGTTTGGGGTTTTGGGGTTTGGGTTTTACTGGCTGACTGAGGGGTTTGGGGACTTGGGTCTGAGAGCCTTCGGTCTGTTTCTTAGCAGTTCGAAGGTGTGTGCCATGCGGAGAGGCCTCATAGCAAGGCCTAGAACTGGCCTACAACCAGGTTCAGGGTTTAGGGTTACAGCTGAAAACAACACCCAATTTCTGGTAGACAAAGGTACGCTCAGGAGCAGAACCCCATCAACCCGAAGTGCATTTCAAAAGTGAGCCCTGTGGTTACAGCCTCCGTGAGCCATGCATTCCATGGCCTATGCACGCAAGGTGTGTGAAAGAACTTGCAGCCACAAACCACGCACATCAAGTGGCCAAGTTTTGCACACCCCAGGTTTTCAGGGCCTGCTGGCACCGCGATCTGCACCTCATGGACTGGCTCCTGAAAGGCTGTTGGCCTAGGGGTTAGGGGTTATGTTTTGGCACCAGGCTAGCCACAGCACGGCGGGGTTTGAAAGGTCGGCTTTGGGAAAAAGTAGGAAAACTTGAACCCCATGGCCAGGTCAAGCTCAAGGGTTTAGGGCAGTTTAGGGTTTAGGGGTTAGGGTACACGATTCAGGGTTCAAAGGCTTGCAGGGCTAGGTTGTTGGGTCTGCTCGTAGGTTTATAGCACGTCTACGGTTCTGGTAACCGGAGCGTGGGGGTGCGGCGTATCTATGTCGCATAAGGTCTGGAGAGTGAGTTTAGAAACATCTCTTGCAGGAAATTCAGAAGGTTTGAGTATGGGTCCGGATCTGTTTTTGAGGGTTTGGGGTTCATTATCCATCGTTGTAGGATTCGTTGAGGTATGGCCGAGGTTGGTTCATCAAGGCCTTAAACGGCTCTGGCCCCTGTATTCCCGAAGGATTCTTCGAATGGATGTGCAAAGTGGGAAACCCTTAACCCTAAACCGTAACCTCTATGGTTTCACGCTCAAGTCCCGCTAAAGGGCTTGAACTTTCAGCTAGAGCTTGGAAGCTGCAACGCAAGCTGCTGATTTCATGCGGGGAAACGAGGCCTATCGCCGGGTTTCTGCTGATCTCAGGTCCTTTCAGCATCAGCTGCTCAGGGTGACAAGGGTGTCAGGATTCGGGGGCTCAGGGTTTGGGAGTCTAGCATTCACAGGGATTAGGGTCTTTTTGAGGGTAGAGCACCACAACAAAGGAAGTAACATACCATTGTGCCTTCATCCTCGTAAAGCCCACTTATAATCCCTTCACGTCCCAGACTCAGACACCTGGCGCTCCACGTCTGCAACATTGCATGTAACCTGTTCAGCCTGGTTGCAGCACAGGCTATATCGATTATGGTCTTCACGACTTTCTAAGGTAACCCAGTAACCATCTCATAATCAGGGTACCCCTTTTGGGGGTTGGCTGCTGTATAATAAGGGAACCCAGAACCAAAAAAATGGCAAAGGGTACCACTGGGCTACCAAGAGGGTTATTGATACCCTACACCCTAAACCCTAAACCCTACACCCTAAACCCTATTCAGTTTCTTAGGACTTCTCCGCCTTCTTTACATTGGGTGCCAAGCCTGCGCTAGGGGCATCGTCTGGCGGAGGGTCCCAGCTGCGGCGGCAAACATCACCTGTGCCACGCTGGCACTCAGCCCCGGGATTTGGGTTCTGCCCTAAGCCCTAAACCCTAAACCGCACAAGCTTCAACGCCCCCAACGCCGCACCGGAAAGCACTCTTGCCTGACGGCATTTGTTGGCGGCTTGCGTAAGAGCACCCCATCCCTCTGACCTAAGGCTATATTCCCGTCATTAACCATGGCTGCCTAAGCAAAGAGCCCACGCGAATTCAACTCAGGCTAGACTAGCTCGACATCCCTAAACCCAACACACACTCCTACGTGACCCTACCTGGGGGACGAAATGGACCCTAAAAAGGTGTATGGTCCATATACCTTTAGTAGGGATAATAGCATAGGCAGATGATTCCAAGTGTAGGGTTCATGTTGAATCTATTGGGATGTTCCCCCTTACACTAACAGTCCTTTTTGGGATTATCGTACCCCCGATTATAATCCCTCTTAAGGACTGTTAGCATAAGGGGGAACATCCCAATGAATAGACCTGAATAGCAAGGATCATGGTCGCATCCGCAACATGTGCCTCAAGGAAGCGGCTGAAGTCTTCGGAGGCTGTCAGGGCAGACCTGTGCACAACCGCCCGACTTCCCCCTTAAACCCTCAATCCTCAAACCCCCCCCCCCCCCACCCGCCCCCGCCCCCCCCCCCCCCCCCCCCCCCCCCCCCCCCCCCAACCCCCCCCCCCCCCCCCCCCCCCCCCCCCCCCCCCCCCCCCCCCCCCCCCCCCCCCCCCCCCCCCCCCCCCCCCCCCCGCCCCCACCCGCACCCCCCCCCCCCCCCCCCCGAAAAAACATACATAAATAAAAATCGGGTCTGGACGCCAAGCCCAAGACCCTGCTTCAGGGTTTACTTTGGTGTACCTTGGGGAACCAAAGGAACCCTAAAACTGGGGTCATCTACCAGATACTACGATCATTCCTCTTAAGGTTTTTGAACTTTAAACTTTTTTGGGGGGTTTATTAGTAGGGTTTCGGGTTTAGGCTGCAGGGGCACGCACTTCCCAAGGTCAAAGGATGGCTTGTAAGTGGACTGTCTGAGTTTAGGATTTATAATCAGGGATTGGGGTTTAGGGTTTATAAGGGTTTAGATATGGTTTAGAATATGGCTCAGAAACTCGGACCTTCCTCGGGGGACCAAATGAGGGTTTCCGCAATTAAGGGGTACCTCTTTGGGTTCCTCATGACAAGGGAATCCTCCTATGCGGGGTAATTATTCGGGGTCCCTGTTCTTCGTAAACCCCCAAATGAACCCTATAGAGTTGGGGCACCCTACACTGCTCTTTCTTCCCTGAAGCCATCGGATCCTCACAGATCCTTCCACAGTTCCCCACAACCCGCTTCTTGGTGCTTCGGCTCTGACTCATCCCTTTTCGCTGCGGAGGGGTGGAGGGTCTTGAGTCTGGGCTCAGGGAAAGGGCCTTAAGCCCTATATCCCTACCACCCGGAGCCCCAACCCCAAAGCCCATTAAGAAAAGCTCGCAAAGATGATGCACTTCGGGAATCCTGAGCCGAAACCCTCCCTCCCTGAACCCAAAGTGGTTTTCGGGTTTGGGTGTGGGAGGTTCCCCCGTATACTAACAGGTCCTTAATGGGGATTGTGATAGGGGGTACTAAAACCCCTTTTAACGACCGTAAGGACAAGGGAGAACATCCCAGGGTGTAGGGGCGGACCGTCCCGAGTCCAAGCCGACACTTGGCTTCGGGCATAAAGGCCTGGAAATCTCGGACTTGAACACGTCGAGAACCTTGACACGTGCTAAACCCTTAGCCCTAAGCCTATTTCTTTGCCAAAGCTCTAAACCGTAAACGGGCTGCGCCATCGGCGCCTAGGGCTTTCGGGTCCGGGGTCGATTGCTTCGCCTTCTGGATGGAGAGTTTAAAGTCACCCGCGCTCAAGATGGTCCGCGCCCAACTACGAGCATCTGAACTGTGCATAACGGGTTTTAGGGTTCAGGGTTAGGGTTAGGGCAATTATGCAAAAGCAGGCGCGGGCTGAAGAGGACTTATGAACCGTTAACAACCACACTAGCACACAGACCTTTTGAACTGCTGTCACTGGTCTGAGCTTGGCTGGGAAAGGGGCTGCGAATGCAGCACTGTCATCTTCCTGCATGCACACATGCAAGGCTGTCTTGAATAGGCTTCTACTCTTGACACCCCTCCACAGGAGGAACTGGCCAGGTACCTTGGCCTGTTGCTACTGGACCTGCCTATTCATGCTGTCTCACTCCCAGCTTCGGCTCACTGTTCCCAGGAGTCACGCAGTTGCCAGCCCGTCTCACGTAGAGGGTCACTGGCCTTCAACCTAGGTCGAGATCCACTCAGACCTTCCAGTTGGCGATCCACTTCGAAGTCTCTTCACGAGTCCGAAGATTCTCATACTGAATTCGGCATTGGGCTCGATGACGATGGATGTAGAGCACATACCTCAGCTGCTTGGTGCTTGGCCGGTCCGACAGCGATTCATCTCCACCATCGAACTTGTGCAGAAGTCGCTCCATCAGGTCTTGCTTCAACCCTGTCACCTGGAGCCCTTCCACTCGTAGGCCACTCTTGAGTTCTTCCACCGTGAGCAGGCTCAAGGTATCTCTCACCACTCTGACTCGATCGTCGACACCAGTTCTGGCGTCACCACGGAAACTCATCCTGTCACTGTCACTCTGTCCAGCAGGGGATCTCAACACGGAGGTTCCCTCGGGGACAGATGGACTGTGTTGAGCCTCCTCAGCACCGCTGCCACGAGGAGCGTCACAACGACTGAGTGCCATGGCTGCACTGGACTGCGCTACACTGGGCCTATTGCCCCTTCCACACAACCAGTGCCAACCTTTCAAAAGCACTTCAACTCCCTTGTAGCTGGCAAACAGCAACCCAACCAAGGCCAACAGGTGAACCAACCCTAAGTAAAGGTTCAACCACCAGACCTCTTCACTCTGAACTGGAGCTGCTTGGACTTTCTCCAAACAGCAGCTGACCACAGCTGCCACGATGCCCCTTTCCAAGGGCAGCTGCTTCATCAGCGAGTCCATTCTGGCTGCTTCTAAAGCCTTCGTGCCAAGATCCGAGATGTTCATGAGCGTATCCACTTTGCCTATGGAAAGTTCTTTGTTTCGAACTGCTTGCTGTATCCACATCTCCTTCAGGGATAAGTGCTTGACTTTTCCACACCCTACCCTCTGTGCCATCGACCTGGCGGCCGAGCTATCGCTCAGCACTCGGTGCTCGACCTTCCAACCAAAGTGTCGGAGGATCTCTGTTGTAAGCTTTCCTTCTGCTGCTGTCTTGACCATGGCATAGAACTCGGCCTCGCCCGACGATAGGGCCACGAGACTTTGTCGACCACAACTCGTGTCTAGGAGGTGCTTCCCAAACCTCTGATACGTGGAACTCATAGACCTTCTGGTTCTGCGATCTGTTGCCCAGTCTGAGTCTGAAAAGGACTCTAGCTGCGCAGGTGCTTCTTGCAATTCGAAGTGCCATTTCTCGACGGGGTACTTGGCAATGTACTTTCCGACGCGCTTCAGCCTTAGCCAATGAATCTCCAAGGGCTTGCTCATCCCTTCAGCCAGTTCACTTGCTGCGTACTGCAACGAGGGACGGTCGACTGCCATGTAAAGGATGGTGCCAGTCACTCGTCTGAAGACCTCGGCCCTATCACGGCTGAGCTCCTTCTCCACTTCTCTGTTTCCCACGCCTGTGGCCTTCGAAGCAGGAGTGTCAACTCCTTTGCACCCTTTTAGCTCGAGTTCCTCGATGACTTGTGGGGCAAACTTGGGGTCGCATTCCCAGGTAAATCCTGAGCCTGTCCACTTGATCAGGCGCCCAAGATGGCGTCCTTCTGAGACTTCCCCTCCATGAGCTGGGTCACCGATTCTCGGTAGCACTTTCACCTCGTAGTTCTCCTCCATGATCTTGTCCAGCATGTCGAGAGCTTCTCTTTCTCCACTCGCCAGGAAATCGTCACCGTGGCACGACAAGCATAGATCATGCTCTTTCAAGTAGTAGGTGTTGGGGCACAACAGCAGCTCGTCGAAATTGTGTCTTGTTTTCACCTCACGGATCTTCACTCCCCATTGCCTAGAGGCTTCCCGGGTTCCGTTCATCGCCTTGTGCAACTCCCAGATGATGTTGGGAGTTCCTTCTGACGCCGGGGGTATTACCCCAATCTTTTCGCTGTTGTCGGCGTGGAAGAAGGCCACGCTCACATCATATCTTCCGATCAGCTTCTTGCTCTTGCTCTCACCGGGCCTCGCTGTGGCTGCGTGCGAAATCACAGCTCGATGCACTCGAATGGGAGGCGTTCCCATCGATACATCTTCTCGCTTGTAAGTGTTCACTTCCTGAGCGACCAAGCGACTCCTGACTCCAGGCTTCCCTTCGATCTCCTTCTCGGTGTCGATCCACCTGGATTTCACCAGTCTGAGCCCCTTCGCCTTGGCTTCATCATATGTGATGTCGCCTTTGACTCCAAAGGACTCCATCTTGGTCATCTCTTTCATCCTCCCGATCTTCACCTTCTCGGGGTCCAGCAACTTTCCAGTCTTCTCATCGTAGACCAGTTTCTCGAGCTCATTCGCTGCTGATGCGATCATTCTGTCATTGATCACCATGGCCGCCACGTGCATTGTTGGCAATCCTGCCACCATTTCTTCTTCAACCTCCTCCGGTTTGCCTTCCGCTTCACGCTTTCTGCTAGGGGACCTTGGGCTGTCTGAGGCCCGAGCAGGTTCTGAGGTCCTGGCCTCCTTGAGGGGGCTGTCGCTAAGGTCCAACCCACCTCGCTTTCTTTCACTCGGGGCGCCAGAACCGGCAGCCACCGAGCCAGATTCAGAGGCGCGACTACCCGCGGCCTCTGAACTTGCCTGCTTATCCGAGGGGCCAGGGCCGGCACCCATCGGATCATCCCCTCCATTGCTTGATGGCTCAACTGTGCCGTCCCCGGGCGCTGTTTCCGCAACCACAGGTTCTCTGCACAGCTTTTCAAACCTGGCTCTGCACGTGGCATTGTGCTTGACTGGGGCGTCACCGTAAGAGGTATCGCACCCAGGGCAGCCTGGTGTCCTACCATGCTTGATCTGTCTTTCAACCGTGATGTACACACCACGAGGTTTAGGCACTACACCCTCCAACCTTCCAGCTGGCAAGGGTCTTCCCGGAGCATCGGGGGTCCTTTCTGGCGTGCCTCGAGGCTGCCAAGGTGTGCCTACCATCCTCAGAACAAACGTGGGGTCAAAGCGCTTGGCCTCAACTCGCCTACGAACCGAGCGACACCTCTGGATGCCGTTGGCTGTTGCCACGAAGTGCTCATCGTTGCTCAAACTTTTGCCTAGCCAAACCCCACATGACCAACGATCCTCAAGCTTTCTTAAGTTCTGATTCGAAATACGGAACAGAACGACCTCTCCAAACTCAACAACTTCGCCCTTGTAGGTCCTACCCCGAAGCCTCTCGTAGGCTGTACGACCGTCATGCTTGATGCCATACCTTGTACAAAGCCATCCTGCGTGACGAACCATCCAAGGAAACACGAGCGAGTCCTCTGTGACCTTAATGGTGGGGTACCTTTGTTCAAAGGCTACCTTAAGGGTCCTGACTTGGTTGCTAAGTTCCAGCACAGCTCGCTCAGCTGCACCGTTGGCCTTGTGGTCTCCTTTGGGCACTGGTTGACTGCTTGCTTTCTTGGGGTACCTCTTAACAAGTTCTTCACCTAAACTTTTGATAGCTGGCTCAGTATCGCTAACAACTATCATGTCTGGGTGACCACAGAACTTCATCCCTTCTAGCCTCAAAGCCATGGAATACGGATCCCCGGTGCCCTTGCTGTTAGCTACACCCGTAAACAGAGCCCCTGACTTTTGGTCCCTGCAAACCAAAACGGCCTTGGCACCAGCTTTGGCCTCGAGGATGTCCTTGGCGTCAGTGGAAGCTGCTTCCTGGGACAAGGCTTTTGTGAAGAAGCAGTAGTCGATACAGTACCTTGCTACGTCCTCTTTCTTTTCTTCTTGGCGCCTTTGATGGAAGTCTTCGGTGCCCTTCCCCACCACGCAAGACTCACACCAACTCCGAAATGGAAGGTGTGTTAACTCGTGTTCAGCACGCATCTCAGCACTGACACTCGGGGGTACCTTCTTGTGCTTAGCCTTACGCCCGGCCTCTCCTTCAGGTTCAGGCGGCTCTTCCAGGGGAGCGTCGCCAAGAGGCCTCGCATCCACCTGGGCAGGTGGGGCGCTGTCAGCTACCTCCACTCCCGGGGCGCTATCCGCTACCTCCGGTCTGGCTTCCCGAGCTGTTGGAGCTGCGATCCTATGCCTTTCAGGGTTCTGGGGCTTACCCATAGTCGCTTCCAACCCTTTATCCTTCACTAAAGGAACTTTTGGGACTTCCTTCAAAGCTTTCTTGAGTTGCTCACCACCACAGCGACCTACGAGGAATTGGTGCGAGGGCCCTACCACCAACCAGGTTCCCTTCTGACTGGCTTCTGACATGGAGATAACAGGAAACTGGACGCTGTTGCTTTCCCTGTAGTTAAACTCAACTGGCACATCCCCATGCTTGAGCGACGAAGTCTTGCACTTACCCAATTCCAAGGCTTCTCCCGTGACCGTGTTCATGCGGACCCTGTCACCTGCAACCTCAACGGCCTTGTTGTCAAAGCCAACCGGAGCCAAACCACCCCCAGCCCCCGTGTCTACAAGGATCCTACAGTGGGTTTCAGGGTTTGCTACAGTTGCAACACACAAGGTTGAGGCTGCTAGGCCTTCACTTTCGGGCTCCTCTTGGGTTTCCGGGGCTGCTGCAGCCGTCCTACCTTTGTTCTCGGCCTTTTTCAAGTCCGCGGCTCGCTTCCTGCACTCGGCCTTTGTGTGGCCGGGTTTCTGACAGTAGAAGCACGGGCCCTTCTTCTTGTCGCCCTTGCCTCCTTTGTCTCCACCCTTCTTTCCGCCAGCGTCCTTGCCGGTGCTCTTGCCCTTGTCGCCTTTTCCATCACCCTTGGCGCCCTTCGGGGAACCCTTATGCGGCTTCTTTGGTAGGCCTCCTACGTCCATCGGTTGAGGCGTGCTTTGCAAGTACTTCTGCGTGCGGGCAATCTCCATGATCTCCGCTCTCATCTTCTTCCAGGTGTCAAGCCTGGATGAGTGCCTAATGAGGTGCTCCTTGACCGTCTGGTCTTCCACTCCCAGAATGACAATCCCGATGACGGTTTCGTCGTCCACGTCCTTCCCAGACTGCTTCTCGTACTCCCTCACCTTGCTGCTTCTCGTACTCCCTCACCTTGCGCTCAAAGGACTCGATGCAACTGACCAAATCCCCTTCGAACTTGTAGCGCAGGATCTCCAGGAGCAGACCCACATATCTGGAGTTGAGCTTCGGGTTGTACTCCAGGTAGAGCTGCCGATAGGCCTCGACACCTTCATTGTCCCCACAGTTGTGCAGCTTGTCCAGCGCACGTCCCCGGCAGAGCATCACCAGGACGTAGTAGAGCTGAGTCGACAGCCCTTGCTCCTCCTCAGTGAGAAGTCGGTTCCAAAGTTGGATTTCCGACGACTCGGCCTTCTGGAGTAAGGCTTGGTACCTCCTGTCCATCGCCCCCATGTAGCTCCGAAGGATGAAGACCCAGTCGTTGAAGGTTGCTGGATCTCCTTTAAACACCTCAGGCTTTCCGAGCCCTCTTGTGTCCACCAAGGGGAGCAGCCCAAAGACACCTCCCTGACCCGGCGCTGTAGCAGCAACCTGGGCCGGTGGGCTCACTGGTGCCTGGGCCACACTTGAACTGGCGGCCTGAGCTTCCCGTAGCTCCTGCAGCTGCTGGCCTTGCACCAGCATCTGCTGTTGCATTGCAGCCATGGCTTCACCTGACTGCTGCAACTGTGCCCGGAGCTCCTGGATCAAAGCCTCCATGGCGACCACCAAGAGAACGGTGATCACCGTCAGGATCCGACTCCTCGTCACCCTGGCCTTCGTCGTCCGCCTCGTCCTCGGTGAGAAGTGGCTGCCGCTTCTTTCTTCTATTCTTCTTTTCCTTCTTCTCCTCTTTCCTCAGACGAAGCGCACGGATCTGCCTCTTCACAGCCCGACTGGCTGCAAGGAGAGTTGGCTCACGCTGCTTCTTTGTTCGCTCGTCGCAAGTGTCGCAAGCCTCCGCAAACTCCCGGACGATGTGTTCTCCAACGGACCCAGGCGGGATAAGACCCGATTTGCGAAGTTCTGTCTTTCGAGCAGTCCTTTCACTGAAGCTAAGCCGGGGCCACTCTTCCCTCAACCTCTCGATCTTCGGGGTGATCCTCAGCCTGTACCGCTTCTTTGGTTTCGGCTTTGCCTGGGCTGTCCTCGTCACTAACTCCTCTGCTGCTTCGCTAAAGCCTTGGTGGCTTCTCCTCAACAAGGCCTTGTCCGACCTTCCTCCTCTCCTTTTCTTCTTGTTCGGCCTCTTCTTTGCCTTTGCCTGGATCTGCTGGTCCGGCTCACCAGCAGGGCGATCTCGTCCACGATCTCCTTGGGCTCTCTGGCCCTGCCTTTCAGACCTTGACCGGCCTGGTCCTTTCTTGCCCTTCTGGGCTCCTTTGCTGGGTTTGCCCCAGCCCTTGCCCGTGTTGACCACAGGCTGCCAGGGGTGCGCAGGGCGCAACCACCTGGCTGCAAGGGGTGCCTCCTTGTCCGAGCAGCTCCCTGGGTCAGAGCCGCTCCGCTACCATGCAAAAGCAGGCGCGGGCTGAAGAGGACTTATGAACCGTTAACAACCACACTAGCACACAGACCTTTTGAACTGCTGTCACTGGTCTGAGCTTGGCTGGGAAAGGGGCTGCGAATGCAGCACTGTCATCTTCCTGCATGCACACATGCAAGGCTGTCTTGAATAGGCTTCTACTCTTGACAAATTAGAATAATTAGTGTTCTGTTTTTTGGGGGAGGGGGTTTATTTTCCTGCGTGTCAGATATGGGATGGGAGCACGGATACCCGATTGGCGGAAGTAGCCAACCTGGCAGCGAATGCAGCCACGAAGCTCATGGTAGATTCCGCTCTTGTACTGCACTGCCTCCTGTGTGATCACACACGGGCATGAATTCCGAATTGCTTGCCGGACGGCGGACGCCAAGAAACCTTTCCAGTCCCAGGAGTCGCCGTACACATCTTCTTGAAGCAGCCGAATCACAGTCTTGCCATTCCGCAGCGCCCACTGCTCCTTGAAGTGGTCTCTTTGCGGCACGCCTCCATCATCTTCAGATCCACCCCACCCGAGCCCAAAATGCCCAATGTTGCCATCCAGCTCGATGAGAATGGTGTCGTTGTTGAGGCCAAAGTCAAAAGGCAAAGTGCGATTCGACGCCGGGCTCGTGCAGCCCCCGACCTGCGAGGTCACGTTGAGCTGCGAGAAGTTCTGGGCCAACCACCGCATCAGCTTTCCTTCGGTCTTTCTTGAACATAAGCAGCCAGGAGAGCGGCCTTGCTGCAGGTCGCTCAGACACGTGCTGCGGGAACGATGGCCGCAGTGGCGACACGTCACATCCAGCTTCGAGGTAGCGCCTTTCACGTGGGCTTTCCACCAGGCTTCGTGCATGCGCCTGACATCGTACTGGCCGCCATAGCGCTCCCAGATAATCTCCAGACATCGCGCACGCCCAGCCGGGCTGGACCAAGGCACGCCGTGATTACACCAACAGCTAGGAGCTGTGCCTTGCTGCAGGCTGTTCACCCACGTGCTGCGGGAGCGATGGCCGCACTGGCGACACGTGACATCTAGCTTGGAGGTGACGCCTTTCACGTAGGCTTTCCACCAAGCCTCGTCCATGCGGCTCACGTCGTACTGGTCACCGTAGCGCCCCCGAATCATCTCCAAACATCGAGCACGCCCTGCCAGGCTGGACCAAGGCACTCCGCCATTGCAGAAACAGCCAGGAGATTGGCCTTTCTGCAGGTGGTTCAGTGTTGTGCTGTTGGAGCGATGGCCGCAGTGGCGACACGTCACATCTAGCTGAGAGGTGACGCCTTTCACGTGGGCTTTCCACCAGGCTTCGTCCATGCGCCTGACATCGTACTGGCCGCCATAGCGCTCCCAGATAATCTCCAGACATCGCGCACGCCCTGCCGGGCTGGACCAAGGCACGCCGTGATTACACCAACAGCCAGGAGCTGTGCCTTGCTGCAGGCTGGTCACCCACGTGCTGCGGGAGCGATGGCCGCAGTGGCGACACGTGACATCTAGCTTGGAGGTGGCGCCTTTCACTTGGGCTTTCCACCATGCCTCGTCCATGCGCCTGACATCGTACTGGTCACCGTAGCGCCCCCGAATCATCTCCAAACATCGAGCACGCCCTGCCAGGCTGGACCAAGGCACTCCGCCATTGCAGAAACAGCCAGGAGATTGGCCTTTCTGCAGGTGGTTCAGTGTTGTGCTGTTGGAGCGATGGCCGCAGTGGCGACACGTGACATCTAGCTTGGAGGTGGCGCCTTTCACTTGGGCTTTCCACCATGCCTCGTCCATGCGCCTGACATCGTACTGGTCACCGTAGCACTCTCCAAGGATCTGCAAGGCCCTGAACCGGCCAGCTTCGCTCCTCCACAGGAATGCGGTGACTTTGGCAGACCCGTCTTTGTCGCTTGGCTTTTCCTGGGAACTTCGTGCTCCGTTATGCGGCTTCATGGCCGCACGTGGGGATGGCAAGAACCCTGACTGATACCGAAGGCTGGCCGGCAGCCCGAGCGCAAGCAGCCAACATAGGAGCCACGACGGTCCCCGAAACTTCGGCAACATGCGCTGCGCAGGCGCCACGGCATGGGAACTATAGTGGGCACGTCTATCGCCTAAGAGACTCCCGCCATACCCCACCACTATACGCAGATGTCTTGTCTCCTATCCCCCAAAAAGGTGGTATCATCCCGATAGGCGTGCCCAAGCAGATAGAATTTATGGTATGTTGGGTGATTAGGGACTTGGGTCATGTGTGTCGATATGTTTTTCCTTGAGCTACACTTCAGAAATAGAACTTCCTTTCCTCATCATATACAACGTTGGAATATCTCATCGTTTCTTCCTTGGGTTGCTTAATCTCATTGGAATTCAGTTTCTTGATGTATGAGCTCCTGCAGAGATATCTGGGTAGAGTATGCTGTGGTGGGGTAGTGGGAGTATCTTAGGCGATAGGCATGCCCACTGCGAACTGATCATATATTCATTTTGGGATCAAAAGGGAACGCTATTAGTATTTAGTCCGACCTGGGGTAGAAGCGCGCTTGCTTGAACAAGACTTCTACTACATGCATTGGGATTAAATGTCCCCTGAACTGGGTCCATAATCGGGGGGGGGGGGGGGGGGGTACTATAATCCCTATTAAGGACTGTTAGAAAAGGGGGAACATCCCAACCTATAACCCATCGAGATTGCCTGGCTGTTCCGGGTGCTCTGGGAAGATGTCCGGTAGCACGGCATCCTGGCAAGCACAAAAAGTGTTTGGGGCGTAGGGTTTAGGGTTTAGGGTTTCGTGTTTAGGGATACGTGGAAAGCCCTATGGCATATGATGATGGCCGGTTTTGCACACAACTGTTCCGAGGCTGTAGGGCGTTGATGGGCCGTGGGTTTGTAGGAGACGAAATGTTGAAGCGGGCTAGCATATAACACAATGCTCAAAAAATGATACTGCGTAGTCTGGCAGGTGTAGTAGTATACAATGTATAATCGAACCCTTCAACCACTGGCCCCAGACCCTAACACCTCAGCTTCAGCCTGCACTACTGCAAGGTCGTGTTCGTGTGCAGACCCTGCACTTACTAAACCCTAACCCTAACCCTAAACCCTAAACCCTAGACCCTAGACCCTAGACCCTAATTTACTAAACCCCGAACCCTAGACCCTGAACCCCAAACCCTATATGTGCGGAGGCCGGGCTGACATCAGCAGGCCTGTAGCTTTAGTAGAAATGCAAGGATTCAAGGCGCGGGGTGGGCATGGAGCTGCGACCCAAGCAGAGGATCAGATGCTTTCAGCAACTCTTGACTAAAAGCAACCCCAAACCCTAAACCCTAAACCCAGACCCTCAACCCTAAACCCTAAACCCTGGTTCCGAACACAGGATGCACCAGAATACTGTTGAACTAAAGTCCTGCTGGGAGCAGTAAAAGTGAGTTTAATATCCCACGCCGTCCCACGCCTCAACTTGCACCCCACATCTAGGTCAACCTTGCCTGCCCTGTTCTGCACCAGACTGCACCCTCTGGCTGGTTCTTACTCAGGAGTGAGGGAATGATTACCCTATATAATCCTTTGAAGGGTAACTATCGGGCCCTACTTCCCTCATTTCCCTACTAAGAACCAGGGGGCCCTGGCGGTGGACGAAACCAGCTCCGAACCCAACCCCGAAACCTTGAATCCTGAGCTGGATCAGAAAGCTTCTGACCCTGATCTCGAACATCATTTGGGAGTCTCCGAACTTTGGGGTACCTTATTGGGGTCCTGTATATAAGGGGATCCTACAAATTGGGGATCAATGTTGGGGTCCACTGGCCATGTCAGAATCAATCCTGAACCCTCAACCCTCAACCCTCAACCCTCAACCCTCAACCCTAAACCCTCAACCCTAAACCCTAAACTCTAAACCCTCAACCCTAAACCCTAAACCCTCAACCCTACACCCTAAACCCTAAACCCTAAACCCTACACCTTCACAGCTCCTCCGGCTGCCCTGCGCAAGCAGCATGCAGTCGGGAGCAGGCGGCCATGAAGGCCTCCTTATCACCTTGAAGGGGAGGTTCGTGGGTCGGGTTTAGGGCTTAAAGGTTTTGTAGCCCTAAACCCTACACCCTATAACCCTAAACCCTAAACCCTAAACCCTAAACCCTAAACCCTAACCTTAAACCCGTAGGGTTTGGGCTTAGATGGAGGAGCTTCGCATGGTAGGAGGGCAGCTTGGGAAATTTAAGGGTTGCATCTCGGGCTCAGAGATTCTTGTCGTGCTTGGAGGGGCCACTGGGATTCCCTATGTCTTCCTCTTCCTGCCCTAAACCCCAAACCCCAAACCCTAAAGTTCAAACCCCAAACCCTAAACCCTAAACCTTATAAACCCTAAGCCCTAAGCCCTAAACCCTAAACCCTAACCCTAAACCCTAGAAACCCTAAGACATGTGCGACACCGTAAACGCCCAAACAGGCGGGCCGGGTGACTGTCCTGGAACCACAGGATCGCCTCGAGCTGTTGATCGAAGAGCTCCTGGACCGGTCTAGGGTTTAGGGTTTAGGAGGGTTTAGGGTTTAGGGTTTTGGGTTTAGGGTTTTGGGTTTAGGGTTTTGGGTTTCGGGAGTGTTGAGGGCTTCTTTGGGGCGCGGTTGAGGAGTTTAGGGGTAAATTCTGCTTGTGTGCTTCTAGTCCGACAGGCACGGGCACCATTCGCATGCGCAGAAAGCAAGGGGTTCTTAGGCTCTAGGGTTTAGGGATCACCAAACCCTAAACCCTGAACCCTAAACCCAGGCCCTAAACCCTAAATGCTATCGAGTAAAACCTTCAGGGTGGCATGTGAGGGGGATGTGGGCTTCATGCCTGCACGAGTTGCTGCAGCTGTTTCACGGCTGCAAGGTCGCGTGGTTTCCCTCTTCACTCCGGAAAAAGAGGGCTACGGCTCACAACTCGGAAAAGTCTATATCTGGGTGCAACGCACATGGCTGCAGAATGTCGAGGCTTGCGGACTGGATCTCACTGGTAGAGATTCTCCTTAGTTGCTGAGTTCAGAAGCCCCCCCAAAAAGTGTACACTTTCAGTTCTATAAGGGATTATCGTATCCCAAAAAGTGTAAAGTGTGCTCACTCAGCTACTAAGGTTCCCATTTTAACCCTAAAGCCTAAACAGCCCGAAACCCTCAACCCTAAACCCTAAACCCCAAACCCTAAACCAAGTCTCCGAGATGCCCAAAATCTCCACGATCCGGCCCAGAGTCTTCGTTGCCTTGTCGGCCAAGTTCTTGGATCTCAGCAAGTAGTCCTCGTACTGGCTCTTCGAGTAGGGAAGGAGGGGATTAGGTACCCCTAAACCCTAGACCCTAGACCCTAAACCCTAAACCCTAAACCCTTAAACCCTAAACCCTAAACCCTAAACCCTAAACCCCACAGGTCCTCGGTGCGGTCACGACCTCCTCCCGGGTTGGCCTCTGCCCATGAGGAGGAGTAGGCCCATTCGTCCGACTTCGGCGGAGGAGGCTTTCTTGCTTAAAAGAGGTTTGGGTTTAGGGTTTAGGGTTTGGGGTTTAGGGTTTAGGGTTAAGGGTTTAGGGCTTAGGGTTTAGGGCTTAGGGTTTAGGGTTTATAGGGTCTAGGGGTGTTGCCCAAAACAGGCTTCTGTTTTGGGGGCGCAAAGACCTTCTATTTGGGGTCTTGGGCCCTTATATATTCTTAGGGCCCATGGAAGCAACAGTAGTGTAGAGATGAGTCGGGCATTTGATTCTGAGTATTTTTTCGGGTTGCCATGGCGCCTCTCGCTTGTACTTCTCGAAATCCTCCACTAGGTCTCCGAACTCGTCGTCCTTCTCCTTAGGAACCATCCCGGCCAGATCGAAGTTCACCAGCATCTGCTTGGTGTCGAAAAGGTTCCTTGCAAACCATACGAAGTCGAAAATTGAGGGGTCACTTTGCCCTAGAGTACTCTGAATCCCCATGGAGGCAAGATGATCCCTACACCCTGTGAAGGGTCATATACCCTACCAGTACTCTGAATCCCCATGAAGGTACTACGAACCCTACGCCCTTTAAGGGTCATCTTGGGCCCCAAGGCTCGCTTTGATGGATGTCTGTCCCAAATATTTCCTCACCACCAACGGCTGCGCGATGCAGCTGTCCGGGCCCGCTAGGCCAGAGGGCAAGGGCTGTGAGATCCGATCCTGGTTCTTGTCGCACTTTCGAGTAACCTTGGGTGCCGCGTGGGTAACCTTTAACCGTTAACCTTTCGGGGTAGTAAAAAAAACCTTTTAAACGCAAGGCCTTTTGGGGTAGTATACAACCCCTTTAAACCCAAAGGTTAACCTTTTTCCCCAAGGGAACTCAGTACCTATAAGTAACCTTGCTGAAGCTCTGTATCATGAGGGTAGTATAAAACCCCTTTGAACTTAAACTTAAGGGGAACTCAGTGCCTAAGCAACCTTGTTGAAGTTCTGCATCATGTAGACCAGATCCTTGTGGACGAGATGAACCCTAAATTGGGGTCATATACCCACATACTACTATAAAAATCCTACTAATTATATAAGGCATATGAATCCTATCAAGATACGCTGACTGCTACACTTCCTATTTAAGGTTTCTATGAACCCTATCTCAAACCCGTTTGGGGTTCATCTTTCGTCCCAACGGATCCTTGTAGCCGGTGAGGAGTCTCTCCTGGTCTGCCTTGAGCTGGGCAGGCGATGGGGCTGCAGCCACAGCCTGGGCTGGGGCCGCGGCCGCCGCGAACCTTGGGGAGATGAGCCCTAAAAGGGCCGGTTTAGGGTTCATATGACCTTCTAGTGGGAATTATGGTAGCATAGGGATTAGGGTTCACATTACCTTACAATTAGTAGGAAGTATAGTAGTATAGGGTCAGTGAGCCCAATTTTAGTGCTCATTTGGTCCTCAAGGAACGAGAGGAGGAGACCACGGCGGCCGGCATTCCCCGGTGTCGGCGTCGACATGCCTGGCACCCAGAGGCGCACGTCGACCGTGTGGAGCACCGTGTGGAGCACCGTGGCCGCGGCGAGCAAAGGAAGGCTCCTTCGGAGGCCCCTGGTGCGAGCGTTGCAAGCTGCCATGGTGCTGCAAGGCGCCCTCATCGGCACACTGCTCTCAAGCCCTCAACGTTACAAGCCCCCCGAAACCGTAGATTCCGTAGATGCCATTTTCTCACGCTGCTCTGCGATGCCTCTTCCCGCTTCCGTTCCAACCAACCTATAGACTTCAAAAGCCCGGGCGTTGACGCAAATGCTGCAGACCAAGAGTGGGAACCATGGGCATGACTTAGGGGCTGACAACCCTAGCACAAAGGTTAACCTCATATACTTATATATATATATATATGTAACATTATATGTAGCCAAACATGCTAAAGGTTACCTACCCAGTCCCAGTCCTAAGATGAAGGTTGAGGGCCCCAGTTGAGGGCTGAAATCTGTGCAGGAGGACATGGGACCCAGGCTCCGGCTCCTCCACAAAAGCTGCCATGACACGGTTTCGCTGGCGGCTGGCGTTTCTGCACATTCCTTCTAGCTCCCCCCTCCCTCTTCACGCCGCCGAAAATTGAACCTCGGGTCTCTAAGCCCTAGCCATATAGGGTGTTGATCGCTCAATTGGGCTTTGGATGTTATAGGGTTGCTCCAAACCCTATACATGACGTGAGCACCACGGGGGGACGGGCGGGGGGGGAGTCCCGTCCTTGTACTCATTATGCAGCTGCGTCCAGAGCAATGGAAAGGAACCTTGATCTTCTGCTAGGGGGCTTAGGGTTTAGGGTTTAGGGGTGACCCATGACCCTGCCCCCCTGAACTCTACAAGCCCAGGCCCTTGGTAGAATCTTGCCCCTTTGTCAACCTCCACTCTGATTGAGGCCAGGGGAGAATAGATAAACCCTGAACCCTAAACCCTAAGCCCTAGACCCTAAACCCTAAACCCTATTCCCTAAACCCTAACCCTAAACCCTAAACCCTGAACCCTGAACCCTAAACCCTAAACCCTAAACCCTATAGGGTGTAGGAGACCGAAGAGCTGCCTGAGTCCCCTTCAAAGTCGCACAGGGAAGAACTTTTGCAGCCCAAGTCTACACTCTTTAGTAGGTCACTGGTTTAGTGTAGGGTTTAGGGTTTAGGGTTTAGGGTTTAGTGTTTAGGGTTTAGGGTTTAGGGTTTAGGGTTAGGGTTTAGGGTTTAGGGTTTAGGGCTTAGGGTTTAGGGTTTAGGGTTTAGGGTTCAGGGTTTAGGCTCTAGGGTGTAAGGGACCAGTTCCAGGGGCCCCGGCCATCTTGGCAAACCACTGCAAACTGGGACGCGTGGCGCTTGACGAACTCATCCACCTCCTCTTGGAAGACGCCTGATATTTTGGGGTCAGGGTTTAGGGTTTAGGGTTTGGGGTTTACGACATAGGCGACCCCCAATATAGACCCCCAAATAGTAGGATCCCCTTATCATGAGGACCCCAACAAGGTACCCACTAACGTAAACCCCGGTTCAAAATAGGGGTACAAAAATCCCTATTAAGGACTGCTACAGTATACGGGGGAACATGCCCACTGATATCCAAAGAGAGTCAGGAGCTTTGGTGGAGAGCAAAAGCCTCGATGGTGAGTAGTCCATGATCTGACACTGGAGTAGAACCAAACGGTTCGTCTTAAACCCTAAACCCTTCTAAAGCTGGAACCCCAAACCCTTCACCCTTAGACCCTAAACCCTGAACCGCAAGGTGAAGAAGCAGGACAATCTTCTCGACGTTGCTCCCTTCGTCTGCTACGCCGCTGCTGCCCGGGGGCTCTGAGGCTTGTGCGATTGAAGTAAATAAAAGGAATCCAAGGTCGCAGGGTTTAGGGTTTCTTGGGTTTTGGGTTTTGGGGTTTCTTGGGTTTCTTAGATTTCTTGGGTTTCTTGGGTTTTAGTTTTTAGGGTGTAGGGTTTAGGGAGGGTTTAGGGTTTTCTGTCCAGGGTTTCGGTTTCACTCGCACACCAGAGCCCAGAACAAGTCTTCGATGCCAGAAGCCAAAAAACACCGTCACTGGATGAAGACGTTGCATCTCCCCAGGAACACGCGGCGAGAAGGTGCCACATCACGCGGATTGAACTCGCACCACATGAAAAACTTTCAACCCCGATTCGCAAGTACGCATGTTCCCATGCGAGTGTGCCAACGATTTCCTTGTACAAGTCCTGGTTCAGGCACCATTTAACCTAGTTGCTGAACACCCTGGGCCTAAAGAAGTTCACCCTTCAATTTTGGTAGGATTATATATATATATACATATATACCCCAAAAGGTTCAAGGTCACCTACTCAGCTACTAATTTAAAGCCAATCCCCTGAAACACAGACGCGCCCCGAGGATATGACCCCGCCAGGTCGCCCTCAACTGCCTCGCAACCCCGGCCGCGGATTGCAGTTCTGAGGGCTCTTTTGGGGCTTAGGGGTGAGCCAAACCCCAAACCCCAAACCCCAAGCCCCAAACCCCAAACCCCAAACCCCAAACCCCAAACCCCAAACCCCAAACCCTAAACCCTAAACCCTAAACCCTAAACCCTAAACTCGATAAGACCTGAGCCGCAGCTCGTTGAGGGATGGAGGGCCCCGCCTTCCTGAAAGCCGTGGAGGAATCCTCCAGCCGTTGTTGAAGAGGGTTTAGGGTCTAGGGTTCAGGGTTTAGGGTTAGGGTTTAGAGTTTAGAGTTCAGAGTTTAGGGTTTAGGGTTTAGGGTTTAGGGTTTAGGGTTTAGGGTTTAGGGTTTAGGGTGTAGGGTTTGCGGTGCGGGATTTCGAATTCGATGTGGGCGAAGTACTCCATTGGCGTGCACCTTTAGAACCCGAAGCCTTTCTCTGTCTTTGTAGGTTCTGATGATCGACTCTCTGATAGCAGCCTAGACTGCTACGCTAAAGCGCTTCAACCGCAATCTCCCTCCCCTAAATAGAGAGAAGGAACCCTGGGTTAAAAACGGTGTCATAACCTACCCCCATGCGAGCGACCGTGAAAACTCTAGGTGTCGGGCCTAAGTCGCGCAGTATAGGGGGGGGGGGGTGCCGCTTTTCGGTGTTTCCCATCGCTTTACAGGGTTTTGTTGATGGCTTTGTTACGGGCCAACTGTAACCCGTGGCTTTACATGGGTTTGTGCTACGTGCCAGCTGTCAGTACCAATAATTTGTACCAACTTACAACGGTTTTGAACCTTCTCGCAAAGACCATCGTTTTCTCCAAGTGGTGGTCAAGTTGGAGCAGGTTTGAACCCAAGACGGATCCCTAAACCCTAAACCCTAAACCCTAAACACTAAACCCTAAACACTAAACCCTAAACACTAAACCCTAAACCCTAAACCCGAAACCCTACACCAAACTCCGCAACCTTCACTCGCCAAAAGAAGTCGTGCAGACAGGGCTCGGTGGAGCTTGGTCCCAGCCACTTGCACCAAACCGTGCTCTTGTGGGACAGCGTCTGAAGCACACGGAGCCGGGATTGTGGGGGGGGGGGGGGGCCATAATTGCCCCTTGGAGCTGTTGAAGGTGGTGTGAGAAAGCTATATATACCCCAAAAACCCTGAACCCAACCCTGAACCCCAAGGACAATGACAATTTGGGCCCTTTCAAGAGTGGTTTTTTGCGTGTTTAGATGTAGGGCGGTGGGGGCCCTCACGTTTTTCAACCAGCCAGAAAGGATTCTAAGTAAGCCTAAGGGGACCGGAAGCGAACTCACTGCCTTAGCCCGAAGATGCAATCTCATGGCTTTCTCCTGCTGCCCTATCCACACAGCCCAGACATCGTCCGCCACCTTTTCCCCTCTGGAAATTCTAACCTTGAACCCCAAACTCCTAAGCGCTACAGCCAAGCCTTTGAATCCCAACCAGCCCTGATTGAATTCTCGACCGACATGAGATAAACACGGCCCCTGGACCTGGGTTCGTATGGGAGAGCTCCATCCACACTGCGCTCAATTCGCCTGGAAGGTCAAGTATACTTGGCAGCGAGAAGATGCGGTACCATGGTGTGACCGTCTGGGCAACTTGAAGGGAAACAGACGGCTGATTCGACTATACGGGCTCAGTGCAAGATGACCATGTCCGTCTTCACCTCAAAAACTTAAAGTGCTCTTCCTCAGGTTAGTCGTTGAGGGGTCGAGTGGAGAACTTCCCAGGGAGGGGTGTAGTTCCAGGTCTCAGGAAAGGAAAGCTGAGAAGAGCCTTGGGGTATACTAGGTGTTGGGATCCCCTTTGAAGCCCCTCCCCTATCAAACCCCAAAACCCCTACACATCTATCAACCTATGAGCCCAATAATAAACCATACAGACCCTACAGCCCCAATTGAACAAATCCCAAGAACACGAAGCAACCGCCCCTCATCAGTCGCAAAACAAAAACCAGCTCGTGGTCTTAGTGTGTCAGAGGGTTCAGGATCTGCAGGTCCGAAAATGAGCAAAAACCCCAGCTCAACTCCTCAAGAACACGAACATGAGCAAGAATCACAGCTCGACTCCTCAAGGACACCCGTGTTGGAATTTCGAGCTTGGGGCTTCGGATATAGGGGGTTACGAACATAGGGGACCCAAACCCCCACAATGAATTCCCCGCAGCAAGCAGGTTGCGAGGGCATATGAGGCCTGGGTCCACTGGGCACAGCCATCAGTCGCCAGGTGAAGCTATCATGAACGTTTAGGGTTAGGGTTAGGGTTTAGGGTTTATCGTTCAGGGTTTAGGGTTTAGGCTTCAGGGTGATCAGAAAGAGAATCCTGAGAAAGATAACAGAACAATCATGGTCAAGGTTGGTTGGCATAATTCAGGTTGGTTCATCCATTGCTCAGGCCCTCTCTTTCTGCAAAGGTTGCTATGGAGCTGGAGAGGAATGTGAGAAAGCGCTAACCTCTACACATTTGCCAAATGTCTGAAGGGCTCGCATGCTTGGGCCAAAAAAACACAGGTCCACGTGCCTGGAGGTCGGGGGAAGCAGTTGCCACCACTAGGGTTTAGGGTTTAGGGTTTGCAGGCGTCAAGAGCTGGTCCTACAGTGATCACTCTTGCTTGCCAAGCATGAATCTCACGATGATGCTTGCCAGGATCAAGAAGGCAAGAATCTGGCGGATTAGGTCCATATACCTTACTAGAAGTATCGTAACAGTAGCATTATTCGGCAAGATGATTCCAATTTTAGCCCATTGTCCACCGACCGCTGCACAAATGTGTCCACGCCGTCGCAAACTCACAAGATCTCACAAGCCTGTTCAGTTTAGATGCCCCCAGAATGATCAAGGATGGTCTAAAGCCGGCAATCCCTCCCAGTCCGAGTGCGTGACGCTCTGCATCAGTCCAGGATAGCCACTCAAGAACTTCCTCGTGGAAAGATACCCGGGCTAAGCCCTTAGCTACGCCAGCCGAAGTGGCCAAGTCAACGACTTCGCAGGTTCGGGAGACATGTGGCGGTTTGCTGTTGATTTCGTCCTGGAAGGAGAGTGCAAAATCGCTGATGCGTCTGCGTGTCTTGGGTGCAGTCTCCCTTCAGACACACCGACAGCCAGAAAAACGGCGCGCTGAAACCGAAAGTAACAGCCAAGACCATGAAGCACAAGGAGGTTTCCGATAACAAGGGACCCCTAATAAAGACGGCCCAACTAGTAGGATCCTCTTATAACAAGGACCCCAACAAGGTACCCATTTCCTCCTAAACCCTAAACCCCAAACTTTCAACCCTGGGCCCTAAATCCCCATAAGCCCCCCCAACTCATGCCGAGCAGCTGCCAGCGACCGTTGCCGCCCAAGCGCATCCGCGATAACTGTGCAGGAGCCCATCTGGCCGTGCTGCTTAGCTCTTGGGGGGTTTAGGGTTTAGGGTTTAGGGTTTAGGGTTTAGGGTTTAGGGTTTAGGGTTTAGGGTTTGGGTCAGTTTAGCTCCGTTTAGGGCCTACGGGACCCTCTTTACCTACAGCTTAATGGGTTGTACCTACTAATTGAGGGTGGTTACTAATTACTAAACTACAGGTAAATAGAGTCCCAGGTACAGGGTTTAGGGTTCAGGGCAAAGGTTATGGGTTTTGTTTAGGGTTTATGGTTTTCAACGCAGCCAAGAGGACTTCGAGCTGAATCCCAAGCCCCTGGCATATAGCCAACATGAACAACCAGAATACACATAATTACCATACGACGAAGCTGTCACGAGCTAGCGCTAAGTAGCGCCTACGAAGCAACATGAGGAACACGTGCCAACTCAACACCCAGCCTGCGTGCAAAAGAAAGCCACACCGAACTCACCTTGCAGACCATCTGAACCGTGATATTGGGGCCATATATAATTATATAATCACACTGAAAACCCCATGAAGGTGGATGGACCTGAACCCCTTCAAGGGGCGCTTTCAGTCCCAGGATAAGCAGATGTCTTGAGCTCCGCCCGTGGTCTGACGCCAGCAACCCTGAAATCCGAAAATCGCTTCGAGCACCAAGACCTCAGGGACTATATGAACCGGTTTCGGTTTGTCGTGGTCAACTAGCTGATCCCAGTCTCCAAATTCTATAGGGGCTCATTCTTAGTCCCCAAGATCAGGCCCGAACTACCGTAAACCCTGAACTCCCTGAACCCCCCTAAGCCCGAAACCCTAAGCCCTTTGCAACTGGACTCCTTGCTACCCTAAACCCTAAACCCTAAACCCTAAACCCTAAACCCTAAACCCTAAACCCTAAACCCTAAACCCTAAACCCTAAACCCCCCCCCCCCCAAATTCTGGTACCCAGCCCGCGCGGAGGAGGCGCCTATCCATGCTCAGGCTGCGCACGAAGCTCAGGTGCACACCCAAGCCCCGGTGCCTGGCACAAGCAAGAATCTCTTGGGGGGGGGGGGTTGGGGTTTAGGGTTTAGGGTTTAGGGTTTAGGGTTTAGGGTTTAGGGTTTAGGGTTTAGGGTTTAGGGTTTAGGGTTTAGGTTTATAGGGTTTAGGGTTTAGGGATTAGGGTTTAGGGCTTCTGCTGCATGCTCTTAGACTTAGGGCTTAGGGTTTAGGATTTCTGCTTGTGGGTTTAGGGTTTAAGGGTTTAGGGTTCTCTTAATGGCACGGCACCCTTTTCATAAAAAGGACACAGCAAGGGACCTTCATATAATAGAATTACATATAGCGTTTGGAGGCGCCATAGCCCCTGCAACCTAAATCGCACGGATCGATCTGCAGCAAGCCCTAGCATGTTCGTGTCCGCTCGACAGCCCTTTGCTATCCGCCCTGGGACGCCTTGAAGCTAACTGTGACTGCTTGAAGAGTCACTATACTCACTTCTGTCTCACTCTGACGCAACTGCCTGCCGGCGCAGTCCGTACACAGGTGGCAGCCATAAGAGACTGTGGCCCACCTTTCCAAGCAGTGCTTCAGTTGCGAGGCTTTCAGGAGCTTTGTTGGTTGTTTCTTTGTGGTGCCTGCTTCTTTTGTGCTAGGGCGAAGCGGTATTGCACGGCATGATTTTTGCTTCAGGCTACGACCACTGAGGGAACTGCAGCCTGTAGCAATCAAGAGCAGCAGCGGGGCATGTTCGCAATTTAAGTATGCCGGGGCAATGGGGTCTGCACCTGACGCATAGCTCAAGATACTTGCACTAGGCCCTGCGGACCGCAATCACATAGCGCTCGATCTAAGCCGTTGGCTTAGTCCGAAAGAATGCGCCGGTTGGGGTTTAGGGATACCCTGGAATTAGAGTAGTCAGTATAGATCCTAGCTAATTATAAGGTTCATATTCGTCCACATCCAGCCTTAGGCCGTGGGCCCTGTAAACCCTAAGAACCCTAAGAACCGAACAACCCAGAAACTCTGCCTCTCTCTCTCTCGCAGACTAGGGTCCGTCAGCTGCCGTCCGTAGCCAAACCCTCAATCTAATAAACCCTAAAGCCCTAAAAACACGAATTCGATGGACCCCTCAGAAACAACCCAACCAGTTGGGCCGCCCACTCGGCTGGAGACGCCCCACACTCGACACAGCCTGGTTCGGGTAAGGGCTCAGGTTATGGGGTTGAGGGTCTAGGGTTTACGGTTTAGGGTTGAGGTTCACAGAATATGACAACAGGCTGTCAACACAGAATGAACCAACGACGAAGTGACCCATATACTTCTCAAATCTCTACTCTGCGAATCCTGCATCCACGGCACAAGGAAGAAGGACTGCAACGTAAGAAGGGCTCCGGCCACGGTAAAGGGCTCATAAGGCGTTCAGGGCTCCTAATAGAGTAAAGCCTGGGCCGGGTAACCCCCAGAGGATAGGATTAGAGCCAGAAGAGGGTTGAGAAGGGTTCCCTTTTAAGGGCCCCCCTTATCCTACCTAGGATTAAGAGTATTCAGGCCCTGGTCGAGAGTGCAAAGGCTGCTTCGGGGAGGATGAGAAGGGCAGCCTTCCCGGCTCCAAAAAGCATGTTTCCTGGCGTGGGTTCTCCCTAAACCCTAAACCCTAAACCCTGAACCCTAAACCCTAAACCCTAAACCCTACGCCCTAAACCCTAAACCCTAACCCTAAACCCTGAAGCAGACGCTCCAAACAATACCTGAGGCTGCGGCATGCGAGTTCGTCCTCCAAAGCGCCCTCGCCACAGGAGAGGGAGAGAAAGAGTCAGGGAAGACGGAGAGACAGAGAGAGAGAGAGAGAGAGCGAGACGGAGAGAAAGAGAGAGAGAGAGAGGCAGAACGAGAGTGAGAGAGGGAGGGAAAGGAAGAGAGAGAGCGAGAGAGAGAGAGACAAAGAGAGTGCGAGAGGGAGGGAAAGGAAGAGAGAGAGAGAGAGATTGAGCGAGACATACATAAGGAAAGAAGGAAAGAGCAATGCAGAAATAAAGAAATAAAGAAACAAAAATAATAGAAATAACCAAAAAGAAAAACGAAGAAGTACAGAAATATATGAAGAAAAAAGAAAACCTGACACCGTCGCAAGGCAGGAGAGGGCAATCTCTTCTTTATTGTTGTCCTTTCCAGCCTATCATTGCATCTTGCAAACCGATACCATCCAAACAACAGTCTGCCTTGAGACTCTACGGCCTGACCCTCCTACTACCGGAGCCAAGATATATAATAGGATCGCTGACAACTCATATATCACGACTCCAAGAAGTACCACCAAAACATGCCCATTCTAAGTGCACGCGCCCCCTCTGTGAGGAACTCTGGTGTAAACCCTAAACTGAACCCGCAAAACCTTGAACACCCACCCTATAAACCCTACAAATCCTACACACCCTATAAGACCAACAAACCCGAAGTCCGTTTGGCACCCCCAGACCGCCTTGTGTTCGGCCTCTTGGTGTCCCACCGCCGGGCTTCGGGCCTGCGCCAGTCCGAACACTCTCGCCTTGGGATGGGTTTAGGGCTTAGGGTTTACGGTTTAGGGCTTAGGGTTTAGGGCTTAGATCTCTGCCAGGTCCAGCGGCGCACAATCACCCGGCCCCACTTCGCGCCTGGACCATGGAACACTCTACGGACTGAGCCTCAGCCTGTCACAAACCTGATTAATTAGAACAGGGTTTTGGGGCGGTTCTACCGACACTAACTCGTAAGGTTTCAGAAACCAATGGCCCGAAAGCATGGATTTGTGGTTACCGGTGAACCATCACTCTCCGAAGCCTCAACAAATGGCTTCCTGGCTCAAGCCCTACAGTGATTACACGCGGTTTAGGGTTTAGGGTTTAGGGTTTAGGGTTTAGGGTTTAGGGTTTAGGGTTTAGGGTTTAGGGTCGAGGGTTTAGGAGCCTACAAACATTTGCAGGGCCAAGCCGCTCGAAACGAAGGATTTTATGGGGGAGTGCAGGGGCGGGCTGCCAAAACCAGCCAGCCTCAGCCCTCGAAGACTGCACCGGCAGCAAGTCGTCAGGAGCCTTCCGGGGTTTAGGGGAAGGGTTTAGGGTTTAGGGTTTAGGGTTTAGGGTTTAGGGTTTAGGGTTTAGGGTTTAGGGTTTAGGGTTTAGGGTTTAGGGTTTAGGGTTTAGGGTTAGCTTTTAGGGTTTAGGGTAGTCAGAGCCGGGGCGAGGAAAAGGGGAAGGGACGAGAAAAACCAAAATCAGCTGGACCACAAACCCTACGCCGTAAACTGAAAAGGGACCCAAACCCCAAACCCTAAGCCCCAAACCCCCATGTTCCGAACTGGACTCAGGAGGTTTGGCGTAGCATACCGGCCTGCATGAGCCAGGAAGCCTACAAAACGCTGTTGCTTGGGAGTTGTCCTGCTAGCTCCAGAAGGCCTTTAGGTAAATTTAGGTTCATCTATCGAGTTGTGCAACCTCGATTCGGGCGTAGGGTTTCTGCCTTGAGGTTTGTTTGAGCTTATATAGGGCTTTGCTTTATACATACTTGTTAAGAGGGCCGAGGGCGTACCATAACAAGCCTAAACACGAACAGTAGCACAACATCTGCATTTGCGGGGGCTTCCTGAGCCCAAGGGCTCCTTTAGGGTTTAGGGTTTAGGGTTTAAGCTTAGGGTTTAGGGTTTAGGGTTTAGGGTTTAGGGTTTAGGGTTTAGGGTTTAGGGTTTAGGGTTTAGGGTTTAGGGTTTAGGTTTAGGGTTGGGGTCTGGGCTCAAAGGCTCGAAAAAAGCAAAAACAAGATCGCTTTGCACGCTCCGATCAGCCCCTCCTCTGCCTCAGCCTCGTGCTCCGTCAACACGTCGGCGGCCTCCTGGCATGCCAAGGAGTGAGAGACTCTTGAACTCGTTTTAGGGTTATAAGGGTTTAGGGTTGAGGGCAGGCACAGTGCTCAGATAGATTTGGGTGTGGTTTGGTGCGGCAGGCACAGTGCTCAGACAGATTTTGGTGTGTGGTTTAGTGCGGCAGGCAGTGTGCTCAGATAGATTTGGGTGTGGCTTGGCGCGGCAGCAAACCCTAAAACCCCAAGACCTTCGGCTCAGAGTTGAAGGAAAGGATTCAAAAGAGGGTAACACCGATGCAGTATTGTAGGTGAAGCTCATAAACCCCAAACCCTAAACCCCAAACCCCAAACAGCAAACACCAAACCCTAAACCCTAAACCCTGCGCCTGCCGGATTCGGCGGAGGGATGCGAAGGCATCCCTGAGCTCCTCCGCGGCGGGGGCAGCGAGCTGCGGACTGTTTGCGGAGACTACCCCATGACACAGAAAACTTGGGAGAACACCAGGTTTTAAGCAAGTCACAGCCCCAAATCTATGTAATATATATATATATATATATATCTGTGCTTTTTTCATATATGTGTGTATACATATATATATATACACATACATATACATATATATATATATGACAGCTTACTGGCATTTTTGTCCAGAAGCCTCCGAAATTGTAGGGGGTTATAACGCCCAGGCAGCTGCTGAGACCTCCTTCGTGCCGCTGTCTGCCTCCGAGCCTGAGCGTCTGAGGGGGCGAGGGTGTAGGGTTTAGGAGTTTAGGGTTTCGGGTTTTGGAGTTTAGGAGTTTAGGGTTTAGCGCTTAAGGTTTAAGAAACAAGCAGCATTGGGCTTCAGGATTTTGAAGGTGTACCCCACTAGCCAAATCATGACAAGGGCACCCTTCCGGTCTGTTGGCTCGTGTCAGAAAAGGGACCCAGAACCCCAAAAGGTACCACCAGGCGTGCCACTGTGACAGACGCACAAACACATCTTCATGATCCCTAAGTGGTATTGCTCAGATGGAAAAAAGTCTATCAAAGCCCAGAAGCTAGACACTCTAAGCCCTATGAACCCTACACAGGGCAAAGGGCCTTTCATTCTGTTGGAAGCAGGCCTGCTTTTGTCGAGCCTGTTTTTGGGGCCTTTAGGGCCGCCCAATGCTTTTAAGATTTTGGGGTTTTAAGGGCTTTGGTGGGAACTTCGGGTTCGAACCATTCTGCTTTCATATACGACCATGGCAAATCTGCCTGCTGCGCAGTCCGCCGCCGCAGAGAAACAGAGCCGCTGGGCTCTGAGGTACGACCTGGGCGTGTGTTTAGAAAATGCCGGCAATTCAGAGGAGCTTTGCAATGTGGGGGGGTTCACGATATTCAGGGACCCCATAGACTCCGAAATAATCGGATCCCCTTATGATAAGGACCGCAAGAAAGTGCCTCTAATATCGTAAATGCCCATGTGCAGAAGGAGGAGACACTGGAATGGCCCTTACACGGCTTCCAGAAATCGAAAAGTTCGGTGCTAAGAGAGCTGCGCCAAGGATTGTCGAAGCATTCCACGTCTTCTCCTGGCTAGGCGTCCACGAGGCCGTCTCAGCTTTTTTGTTTAACGTTGAGGCTGAAGATGACAAAGTCTGACTTGGGCATGTTGGGCCTAGACATATACTGTACGCGTAAATAGTCGCGGAGACGCAACTTGCGCGTCGACTGCACTATTCTTTGGTAAATGACAACCCGCCTCTGCTTCCTGATTGCTGAAAGTGAACCAAAATCCCTAGACTACAAGACTAGGGTAGATGATCCACCCGAATGTGCCCTGCCCTTCTGCCTCAGCACTTCGCGGAGTTGAGGTGTGTTCTGGTGGTGATCCTCGCGCTGCAAAGGGTTCTAGCCGTTAAGTGACACAACAGCCTTGGGGACCAAAATGTACCTAAACCCCCAAACCCCAAGCCCTAAACCCTAAACCCTAACCTAAACCTGAAGATGTTGGTACGATCTTTGAGCAAAGAAAGCCCGACTCAAACCTGTAATTGAATTTCCTTGGCTGCACAGCAGCCTGGCCAAGTGTGGGGGCTGAGGAGTCACATACATACATACATACATGCATGCATGCATACATACATACATACATACATTTAACCATACGTATGTACGTACATACACGCATACACACACAAACATTAGTTACATTAGTTGCATACATATGTTCGCACGTATACACATATGCATCTTTTTACATCTTGTTGCACACCTTTCTGTTTTGGACTGCCCGCTGTCCTTCTGCACTACATCCAGCGCCACGTGCGCGCACTCCTGGCCGACACGTCGTGCCCCAAAATACGAACAAAGAAAGGCGAAAACCCTAGGGCCCTAGAACTTGTAGGGTTTCCGAATCCGATGCTCACACTGGGTTTGGGTTTCACTGTAAAATGTGTTCTATATTGGTGAAGTTGTGAATTCTATGACCGGCCGTAAGCTTGACAAGTTTAGGCTTCTGTGTGCTATTCACCACACGGACAAGGACTTCTTCAAAATCGCAACTGACGCTCCTCTGCCAACTTGCCATGCCTGAACTAGCCCAACAAACCTATACCGACCGATAAAGATTCTGATTTTGCTCTTGCTCATAAACCAAACATGCGAGAATTCAATAGTGAACGTCGCAATAATAACAATGGTCATGAAGATAATATCAAGAATCCCTCCGAGCAGACGAAGCCTCTAAGGGTAGGGGTTATAACTTATAACAGTACAGGGAATATGAGCCCTTAACCCCAAACCCAAACCCCAAACCCCAAACCCTAAACCAAAAGCTACTTGGGGAAGCAGCCCGGCCACCTGGTAGGCCACTGCGCGCAGCTTCTCTTCCGACAGCGACACCAGCTCTTTCAAGAGAGCCTGGGCGTTTAGGGTTTAGGGTTCAGGGCTTGGGGCTTAGGGTTTAGGAAGAGCCTGGGCGTTTAGAGTTTTCTTGCCTGGTACACTTCTCAATGTGTGCGTGTCATCCTTGCGCAGGGGCCATGCTAATCTAGGGTCTAGGCGGTCTAGGCTTTAGGGTCCAGGGAGTTTAGGGCGCCGCACTCTTTGCCCCTAACTTCCAGCAACTCGAGCGTTGGATTCTTAGGGAAGCGCCAGCAACATATAGTAAGTCGGTGTAAGGCAAGGTGACAACTGCTAGGGTCTCTAGGCTTAGGGTAGGTGATGGTGATGAGGGGGGGGGGGTCGTTGTGAATGAAACAGAAGTTTGGTAGAGGACACCTAAGACTCATGACTCATGTGCTCCGTTTGACATATGCAGTTTCTGGACCTCACTGCAGACTCCATGTCCAGCCACGCCCAGCCCTTTCTAAACCCTAAACCCTAAACCCTAAACCCTAAACCCTAAACCCTAAACCCTAAACCCTAAACCCTAAACCCTAAACCCCAAAAGCAACCCTCAGCTCCCCAAAAGAGTTCGAAGTCCAAGCTTAGGCCTTGGGAGTTCAGGCTTGCGACTCTCGGGTGTAGGGTGATGAGTACTATAACAGTCCTGAAAGGGGACTATCATCATGGGGGGGGGGGGTTAGGGTTTAGGGTTTAGGGTTTAGGGTTTAGGGTTTAGGGTTTAGGGTTTAGGGGGGGTTTACGAAAATCCCTAGGACTGCTGGGATAAGGGGTAACATCCCAAGGTTCAGGGTCAAGGGAGCCCCACACCAACTCACGATTCAGAACCCCGCATTGATCTTGGACTCGAAGTGGGCAGTGGTCGTGGACAGCTGGTCCTGCGGCTTGGGTCTTGGGCCACTTCGGGTGTAGGGTGTAGTGCATCGGGTAGCTTCAGGGAATCGCAAGGTGGTGACCGTGAGTGGGCTACCTTGGGGACGAAATGAACCCTAAGATTGGGGTCATATACCTTATACCATTATAATTCCTATTGAGGTGTATGAACCATAAACCCTTTTAGGCTGCATTTCGTCCCCAAGGCAGTTGAGCTTTTGACCATTGCTGCCCGCTGCCCTTTTCAACGCACTGGCTCCAGCTGGCCTTGACGTGCGTCTCCTGACCTTCAGCTCAGCGCACATGGGGCTTTTTGGGGCCCTCATCCGACGGCGTATAAGGTGAAAAACAAAAACCTAGGATAAAACAAAGGCGCACTTTTGGTATGCTCTTTTGTTAAGACAAGGGGTGTATAAGGGAACCGGACCCGCAAGATCTGATGGAAAGCTGGGGACCCAACAAAACTTTTGGCAGGGGATGAGGACTGGGACTGCGCGTTCGAAAGCCTTCGTCTTGTTGGTTCGGGCTTAGGCTTAAAGGGCTTAGGGCCTGTTTTTTCTGCCTCCTGCCTCGCTGTCTGAAAGCCACGCCGCAGGGCAAATATCTGCATTTGGTACTTCTGAACAGGGCCTATTTAGGGCTGAGGGTGTGGGGTATGGAGACCCTCCCAAGCTCAACCCTGACCAAGAGCCAAGCGGGAGCACTCGGACAGTTGAGTGTCCAACTGCCTCACCAGGTGGACAGCCACGGAAGTCACCCGAACAATTCCCTGAATTCTCTTCTTGCTCCAGACCTGGCCCTACTAGAATCACTAGACCTTGCAGATGACAAATCTAGACTCCACCTTCTTGCATCTCAGTCATCTTGAGCCAAGTTCACTGTAGTTTAGGCCCTGCAATCACACTGAAAGCACAGTTTGCACCGCTCACAATCTCACTCTCCACAGCTCAACCCCCATGAATTGATGAATGGGGATGTTCCTCTTATACTAACAGTCCTTAATGGGGGGCTTACAATAGGGGGTACTATCATCCCTGTTAACGACTGTTAGTATCCCAACCTATGAAAACGAGGACACCGCAGCCGGTGGTCGCGGCCGTGCACACCCGAGACCCTAAACTCTGAAGCCCCAACCTCTCTAAACCAAAACCCAAAACCCAAAACCCAAAACCCAAAACCCAAAACCCTAAACCCTAAACCCTAAACCCTAAACCCTAAACCCTAACCCTAAACCCTCAACCCTCGACCCTCAACCCTAAAGCCTAGACCCCATGCGAACCCTACCCCTAATTTAAGTGCGGGCCTCAGCTGTGTCTCGATCTCGCGTAGCCGCTTCTGCAGCTTGTCGCGCTCATCACGGAGAGCTGCGCGCTGCCTCGGAGAGAGGTGGATTTCAGGTCTAGGGTTCAGAGTTTGGGGTTTAGGGTTCTGGGTCTAGGGCCCGCGAGGCAGACCAGCCACACTGCAGGGTTTCAGGGTTTCGGGTTTTGGGTTCATTGATAGGGTTTACAGGGCTACAGGGTTTATGGGGTTTGAAGGGTTTGGGTTTAATTTAGGGCTTCGGCTGTCGCACTCGCAAGCAGCAGGCGAGGATTCGGCACTCCAGAATATGCTGCTCACTACAGGAGAACTACACCCCGGGGAGAGGATTTCCCCGCAGCCACAGCTCGTTGAAAGTTTGCATGGTTTAGGGTTAGGGTTTACCCTAACCAATGGGGCGTTATTGACCCTCGTCCAAATCAAGTCCAATGGTCGTGCAGGGATTCTGGCGGAGTTTACGGCTTTAGAGAGCCACAACAACAGGATCTAGGTAGGCTTTGGAGCTTCGACTGCTGGGCTTGTGGGTGCTTTCAGGGTGCTCTAGTTCTAGGAGGTAGCTGCAGGAGCCCTGCATTTAAAGTGCGGCTACAACTTGTGCTTACCTTGGGGACTAAATGACGCCTAAAAGGGCTTATGGTTCATACACCTCAAAAGGAATTATTGTAGTCAGGGTATATGAACCCAGTTTTAGGGTTCATTTGGTCCCCAAGGTTTAGCCGCCTCGATCCTATGATCATCCCTTAGAAGCTCTCCCGTGGGCCCGGCTCTTCCAGCGACCTGCAAGCAGGCAGTGGCTGGGCTCACATTCGCCCTAAGCCCAGACCCTTAAGCCACGGCACAGCAAGGCTACTCAAGGGGTATAAGGAGGGACCCCTAGAAGGGACCGTGAATCTTATGCCCCTTGCTAAGCACCATATTGAACTGTACATAGTCCCTATATACTAAGGTCCCTTATTGGGGGGTGCTGTGTGGGCGTTTCATTTCGGGACAACATGGTGTGAGTGCTGAGATGTGTTGCAAATACCTGGCCAGGCCGCCCTGCCTAGGAGTACGACCTAAGCCCGCTTTAACCCTAAGCCCTAAACCTTAAACCCTAACCCTATCTGCCTGCATAATTGCTCTGCATGTGCGCGTGATCCTCTTGGAATCTAGGCCCCATACTCCCTCGCACTATGCAGCTTCTATACACGTCCATTGAAGCCTGGTAACCTGTTACAAACCCAATCAGTAACCTCAGAAGCCCTCCAAGTCGAAAACACTTTTCATCTCTAGATACCTTACAACCCCGAGACACTCTGCTAGAAACCCTACACCCCTGAAAACCACGCAACAAACTTGTTATCTAACTGCTACAACCCGAAGAAACCTGTAAACCTATAAACCCCTAGAAATCCTATGCACCCTACGTACCCAATAATAAACCGAAAGCGAGCCTTCGGAACCCTTGAAGCCTAAGCTCTAAAGCCTAAACCCTACACCCAAAACCATAAGCCTTAAGCCCTAAACCCAGAACCTCTAAACCCTAAGTCCTACCTCTCCGGTGCCAAACCCTAAATCCTAAACCCTAAGCACCCCAAAGCCCGAGGACCCGGCAGGGCCGTCAGTCCCAGAGTCGCCAGCTGCCGGTTCAAGTCTCCTGGTTCAGGGTTCAGGGTTTGAGGGTTTGAGGGTTTGAGGGTTTGAGGGTTGAGGGTTGAGGGTTGAGGTTTGGCGCTTTAGTTGGTTGAGGGTTTAGGGTAGTTTTAGGATTTATACGGCTTAAAGGGCCTATAGGGTTCGGGCTTAAAGAGCTCCAGGGCTTAGGGGGGTTGGGGTTCTGGGGCTGCGGGTTTGGGTTTCCTCATATAACGGGCTTCGAAGCCCGGCTTTCCAGGGTTTTCGGTGTGCTCTCGACTTCCTACAGGAGAGGCGCTCAAGAGGCCGCAAGCTGATAGGAACCTCACAGTGCATAGCAGGTAAATGGGCTTCCTATCTGAGGTTGCGTTGTGTGTATCTAGGCTCCCTTCTAGACTTCTTGAGTCTCTGTACGGGATACCCAGCACCCTAATCCCTAACCCCTAAACCCTAAACCCTATCCCAACCGGCGTCCTGCGAGGCGATCCAGGCTTGACCCCAAGCTCTCCTGCTCCTGGGCGCGTAGGGAATGGTTTAGGGTTTAGGGTTTAGGGTTTAGGGTTTAGGGTTTAGGGTTTAGGGTTTAGGGTTTAGGGTTTAGGCTTTAGGGTTTAGGGTTTAGGGCTGTCTTTGGAGTACCTGGGCCTCCATCTACCTACAGTCTAGTAGCAACTACCTTTCAATAGTAGGTACTGAAGGTAAAGAGCGTCCCAGGTATATGTAAATCTTTCATAATAACCCTAAACCCGAAACCCCAGACCCTAAACCCGGACCTTCCGCCTGTGGCTGTGGACCGAAAACATGGGGATCTGCCTTGTCATCCCAAAGAGTTTCATCGCTCGCGCTCGGACAGACCAAGCGCGGCACCGTCGAGTCTCAAATCTGCTCATGTCGGTCAGTAGGCCACGGGCAACAACTTAAAACCCTAAACCCGAAACACTAAACCCGAAACCCTAAACCCTAAGCCCTACCCGTCCCTACCCTGCCACCCTTGCGGCCGTAGATTCAGGGTTTAAGGCTTAGGGGCTAAGCAGCTGGCCCCTAAACCCTAAACCCTAAAACTAAACCCCCCTAAACCCCAAACCCTAAACAAGCCAAGAGAACCTTCCAGTCGAAAGACCCTTCGACACCAAAACCCACATCCCCAAACAAACCCAATAAGCCCGCAAACCCCATAACCCCAGGGTTCAGCCCTAAAACCTGACCCCTAAACCCTAGACCCTAGGGTTATAAGGTTTTCCGGCCTTTTTGGCTTGTTTAGGGTTTGGGGTCTAGGGTTAGACCATTAAACCCCCTTCTCACCCGAGAAAACCCGGCCACCCCGACGACATCTTGGTGCTGCTGGGGCCCGGGACGACGGTGAGAGCTTGCGCACCCGCTGTGAGGGAGTTCACCGCCTTCGGGTTGGTGAGCAAGGCTTCGGCAAGGGCTAGGGTTTCGAGGGCTTATGGGGTGTGGGGTTCATGGGCAATAGGGTTACAGGGTTAGGAAGTGACTGTATAGTGCTCTTTTTTTGGCGGGAGGGGGGGGATGTGACATGGGGTTGAGGGGGTGATACTTTGTTTTCGACAGTTGCGTTTATTTCAGTGACCGACTCCAGACCATCAGAGGGTGTTTGGGACAGCTGCACGGGGCTTCTGCTTGCTGAGTTGATATCAGAGCCCTACTACAGAACAATTCAGACCGGGCAAACCCCTAAATCCTCAAACCCTCAACCCTCAACCCTAAACCCTAAGGGGGGTCGGGCTTGTGTCCGGTAGCTAGCGCTGAGCCGTTTCACGTGGGCGGCTCTCTGAAATATCAGACCTTTGTTGGCTACCTTCTTGATCTGAGGGTTTGCGTTTGATCATGGAACCTATCATGTGGCTAGAGGGTTTTTTATATGGTGAGCTCTCTAAATTAGGGTCCTTTTTTGGGTACCCCAAATAGTAACATAAGGATTATACTAATAATCCTTACAACAGTAACCCTAAAAGGGACCATGATTTACAGAAGTGCCCACATGCCATTTACATGTTAAAGCAAAATTGACAAACCCTAAACCCTAAACCCTAAACCCTAGACCCTAAACCCAAGATTCGTGTGAGGAACAGGGCCAGGGTGCAGCAACTGTGCCTGCCTCCGCAGCATCGAGCACCAGCCGGTCCATCTTTGGCACCTGCCGTTTAGGGTGTAGGGTTTAGGGCTTAGGGCTTAGGGTTTAGGCCTTAAGGGGTTTACCTTAAGAACCCCAAACCTGCAAAAAAGCAGGTTGCCTAAGAATTCTCTAGTACTACATCTACAAAGAAGTAGGTTTGGGGTTCTTAAGGTAGGGCTTCAACAACTTCTGAGATCTTCAGAATATCATGATGATGACACTTACATGCAGCTTGTCAAAGCTCACTTCAGCTCTTCTGTTCCACCCGGGTTTAGGGTTTAGGGTGTAGGGTTTAGGTTTAGGGCTTAGGGTTTAGGGTATAGGGCGAAGCCCTATAAGCCCTAAGTGGGGCAAGCTTTTGGCTGGATCGCGCGCCCGCGCAGCGTTGAGCTCGGCGACGGACCGCAACCGCGCACATGCCATACCTAAGTAGGGACGAGTTTACTACTCTTGGTAGCCAGGGTTTAGGGTTTGGGGTTTGAGGTTGAGGGTTCTACTCTGATAGTGCTATTTCCCAAAATAGGGGTACAGCTCTTATACCCCAAATAGAATAGAATCCCCTTAACGGGACCCCCCAAAAAGGTACCCCAATTTTCGGAAACCCCCATATTTCCGAAATTAGGGACACCTTCTTGGGGTGTTTTTGAAAAGAAGCCTGCTATTTGGGGGTCTATTTTAAGGGCCCCTCATTTTCGTAAACCCCGATAAGAGGTGAGCCGTAAAATTGAAATCCCTCGGTGGCCCACTGCAAACATCCGCCGTTCCCAGCATCCAAGGCCAAGGCGAAGGAAACCCTAAACCCTCAACCCTGTAACCCTAAACCCTACACCCTACACCCTACACCCTAAACACTAAACCCTAAACCTTAAACCCTAAACCCTAAACCTAAACCCTAACCCTAAACCCTAAACCCTAACCCTAAACCCTAAACCCTAATCAAAGCTCTGAGTCCTAAACCCCAGCCCCTAACCCCTACACCCTAAACCCCAGGCGAGTGCCCAATGCGGTTGAGCACTCAGGCATGGGCAGAGCAGCTCCACCTGGAAGGCGGCGTCAAAGCGAACCCCACTTCCCAACGACGGTTTTAGGGTTTAGGGTCTTGGGGTTTATGGTTTAGGGTTTTAGGGTTTAAGGTTTAAGGTTTAGGGTTTAGGGTTTTAGGGTTTGGGGTTTTAGGGTTTAGGATTTAGGGCTTAGAGTTTAGGGTTTGGGGCTTAGGGACCTCGAATTAGTTATGGGCTTTGGACAACCCCCACTTTTGGATGCATGGGGTGAGGGCGGAAAGCCCCGAAACCAAGCAGTTGGGACCCAAGCTGCTCCTCGGTGGTTCCAGAAAACTCATGGGTTTAGGGTTTAGGGTTTAGGGTTTAGGGTTTAGGGTTTAGGGTTTAGGGTTTAGGGTTTAGGAGGTCGACTCTCAGGGTTCAGGGTTTCTTAGGGGTTTAGGGTTACAACCTCAAAGTCATGACTTCCTGGCCGCCTCACCATAAGTAGCGCCAGCGCGTGGGTGCAGGATGCAAGCTTCAACCCTTCTCTACTGCCCTCTGTACATCTCTCTCCCTATAAGCCAAAAACCCCAACCCCAGTGTCCCGCAGTTTAGGGTTTAGGGTTTTAGGGTTTTAGGGTTTTAGGGTTTAGGGTTTAGGGTTTAGGGTTTAGGGTTTAGGGTTTAGGGGTTTAGGGTTACTTTCATCCGTCTGGCCAGTCAGGTTTTTAGGATCGCTCTGCAAGTTCACACCCTGAAGCCCCTTGGAACCTCCTCCTGCCAAACACAAACCCTACAACCCTAACTGAGAACTACCCCGAAATGCCGAACCTTTTTGTTGCATCTGCACCTCCTTTGCTGACCCCAAAACCCAACTTAACCTCTGGCCTAAACCCCAGGAACCCCGCAAAAGCCCCCTGGGCCCCATTTTCTGCAAGAGCTTAGGGATTTTTGGGGTTGAACTTTAGGGCTCAAATCCCTAAACCCTAAACCCTAAACCCTAAACCCTAAAACCCTAAACCCTAAACCCTAAACCCTAAACCCTAAACCCTAAAACCCTAAACCCTAAACCCTAAACCCTAAACCCTAAACCCTAAACCCTAAACCCTAAACCCTAAACCGACGGGGGGCCTGCGCCTCTACATCTCGGGCGTAGGTCGCCCTGGGCCGGCTTCTGAGGCTTCCGAGCGCTCATGAGGGCGGGGGGGCTCAAAGGGGGGAAACTCTGAAAGGGGGGGAAACTCTGAAAAAGGGGGCGGGGGGGGGGGGGGGGGGGAGGGGGGAACAGAGGTTGCAGAATGCTCGTTTTGCTTTGTCTTCTCCAGGGTATAGGTTTTGGTTTGCTCCATGGTTTAGGATGTGTTTGCTCCGGGGTATTTTCGGGTTTAGGGTTTCGTGTCGTTTGGCCAAAGCTGCCGATATCTAGACCCAGATGGCAAGAGACGCTGGGATCTCGGCCATCGCCCATACCGCTCGCGTGCCAAGGCGGCTCGTATTCCCTGCCTCAGGCAGCGAGAGGGCTTAGGGTTTAGGGGTTTAGGGGTTTAGGGGTTTATGGGTTTAGGGGTTTAGGGGTTTAGGGGTTTAGGGGCATTCGAGCGGTATAAAGGCAAGACTGACTGTTTTAGAAGTCGTGCGTAGCTTCGGGGCTGTAGGAATCAGACAGGGTACATGGTCCAACAGTAGTTCTGTAGTCGTTAAGGGTATATGACGGTTCACCAGTTCACCTAACCTTTAACCCCAATTTTAGGGTATGCTGTCTCCAAAGAACGTTAAAGGTTTGATGTTTTGGGTGGTCCACATCGGCCTGCCTCAAATATGTGGAGAGGTGATGGACGAGCAGCTTCTTTCTTGTCGGAACGAATCGACGAGATCTGCCCCCCAAACACGTGGAAGTAGACTCTCTTGGCTGCCCAAACCCATTCTGGTTGCAGATGCACAGGGGGTAACTATGGGTAACTTGTACGGCAAAACTCTAGTTTCGGCCGGGCTTGGTCTAGCAGGCGTGACTTCTACAGCAAGTCTGTAGGCATCCGAAAGCAACCGCGCATCCTTAAGAAATTGATGTCGCCTCCCCGCTGGTTCCGAGGTGAAAGCCTCCGACCCTAAACCTTAAGCAAACATTTTTCTGAGCACGTGCGGCAGATGAGTCATCAATCCGGCTGCAAACGATACAGCTGAGGAAGGACCCAATGCTGCGAACGTCTGGCAATTTTTTGTGGGTTCATTGAGGCTTCATCCAAACACTAGGACACCATCACGTCGCGGCCTAGGGTTTAGGGTTACGGTTTAGGGCTGAGGGCTTTGGGTTTAGGTCTTAGGGTTTAGGGTTTAGTGTTTAGGCACGGGCCTGCAGCCTACGCTACGAGGATGTCGGTCCATGAAGCGCTAAAGTCATCAGCGATGTGCCACAGCTTGATGCCGGTACAACCGTCGCCAAGCATAGGCAACCTTGGTCACACTGCATTTTGTAGTCTGCTGACTTTTGGTCTACTATACTATACTAGTTCATGGTTGGGATAATTTCCATATTAACAAAATAAGAATGCTATTCCTTATAGGGTTTAAGTACCCAACTATGACAAAGTATAGTATTGGCTGTTTGTGGCCTCCTGAGATCGTCGAGCTGGATGAAGCCTCACTCCTTCATTCCCGACTTAGCCAACAGAGTTAGCCTTGCCTAGGCTTGAGTGGAGATTTGGGGGGGGGGGGGGGGGGCAGAGAACGCTGGCTTTTGAGTTTTGTGTTGGTTTTGTCTTGTGGGTTCGTGGCGGCGGCTTGACTGAAGCCTCAATTCCTGGAGCCCCACCGGGCTGCAAATTCAACACCTGGGGGGGGGAGGGCTGCTTCAGGGCTTAGGGGTTGAGGGTTAGGGTTTCTAAGGGTTCAATAGGAGCCAAACAGAATAGTCAAGAGGCGCATCAGAGAAGGGCACGCGGCAACCAGCACCTGCCGCGCAGGTCATAAGCGCTGCGCTTCCTCTTGAGGGCCTGAAACAATGATGTGTTCGTCGAAAACCCATGCAAATCGCCTCTGTAAGCTAAACCCTTTTTGCAACACTTGGAGGTTCATGGGTACTTATAGAAGTAGGGTGAGAAGTAGGGTAACTATGGTTATATAGCCCAACCATAAAACCCTAAACCCTCCCTTTACCTCCAAGCAGGCTCGTTGAGCTAGACCTTAAGCGCAGAATCAAGCCCGCGCTTCCGGCTTGCATGCGTGAGAGCTTGTGGAGCTGTCCGTCCCATTTGGGTTTAGGTTTAGGGTTTAGGGTTTAGGGTTTAGGGTTTAGGGTTTAGGGTTTAGGGTTTAGGGTTTTTTTTGCCACCCGCTTAGCTGACCTCTCGGACACTCTGCAGGGAACTGGCGGTTGAAGTATGGGGTTCTACTTGGAGCTGCCGTTTGGGTTGAGCCTTCATCCAAGAGCCAACCAAAGGTTACATGCCCAAAAGCCCAACTTACAACCACCAGGGAAAGTGCACTCAACCCAGTCGCAACTCATCAAGCTTCGCAAACTGTAAAGCGTTTCGGCAGCCTCTCAGGGATCCCAGTCCACGTCACCAACAAAGGAAACAAACACCGTCTACGTTTCGCGGAGGCAACTCCATGTAGAGAGAGAGGGCCCGTTCTAACATCTCGCCCTGGCTCACGTGATGATAGCCAGGTAAACGGGAGCCTGAGATTCCTAGGGTTGAGTTCTCAGCGGTGTGGATCCATGTGGTCTGGTTTGATGGGGTCGAGTGGTGTTTCATCTGTTGGATCGATGTGGTGGTGGTGCAGTGTCAACTGGGAATCTCGCACGATGAACTGACCTGGCTTGGCTGGGAGCTGAGGATGAATCTTGAGGACTCGTCCTAATCTGTCACATGGTAGGATCTTTGAAGACCCTATGGAGTGGACATGCGCTAATGTGTTACCTTTGATGTTGTGTTGTACTTGTTTGTGCTGTCATGTCCACTCTGCTGAACCTGCACGTAAAATTTGCCTGGATGACTGGGGAACAACCGCTGTACATGAGCTCGATGCAGGTGGTGAACCTATCACCTGCTGGAGCCTGGATGCCCCCATATATATCCTGGGGCCCTCGGGGCTATTGCTCAGTCCTGGTGCTCCTTCGCATCAGATTCACCACCAAAACAAACACCATAGGATACTGCATTTGCATCTACACATCGCAGCGCTTCACACTCTCCAAGCACATGGGTCAGTCGTGGGCTGTAAGTATGCTGGTGGAGAGTCCAGATTTACCTAACAACCCAACAACCACATGGATCCAAACGATCAGACAGAGCTCAGGGAGGCAGCATTTCACTTTGCAAACATCCACTGAAATCCAGCCGCTGTCTGCTCCATGCCCAAGTAGCATCACAGCACATGCATCCAGCCACAATATTCCAGCCTCTGTTTGCTCCCCACTCACCCCCTGGGTCGATCCATAGATGGTCATGTTGAGTGGCAGAGAAGGGGGTGGCTGCAGCAGAGTTCACAGTACCCAGCACACATGCAGCCTAGGCATCCCCCATAGCAGATCGCTTCCATCGGTTTGCTTCTGCTCAGTTCCTGGCTCCACACAACACCATCACTTCAGAAAGTGCCAACCCTCTGAGCTGACCTCTGAGGGACTTTGCATGGAACTGGCGGTTTGGAGCATCGACTGCTGGAGGTACCAGCTAGGTTGGGCCACTGTCTCAAGCGCACGTGGTCTGTCCCGTGTCAGTTTCCAGAAAGGCGTGTAACTCACACCGGCCATCTGAGTAGCAGGTGCCATACAAACCAGTCTGTCTCCCAACTTGCAGAACCACTGCTCACCAGCCAATGAGTTTTGCCAGCAGTGAGTGTCAGCAACACCCAGGAGTACGAGCAGGCCAGTTCGAAAATCGCTACGGAGCTGTGTCCATGGCTTGGCAGCAGCTAAAAGCTAATTGGTTTGTAGAACTTAATGGACATGTTGTGAGACCGCTGACAATGGCATTGTAGCAATTTGCTGCTACTTTGACAAGCCGGCCAACATCGTCACTGAACTTGCCCGTCTTTCGCCCTGAAAGTTTTCCTTCTTTCACACTCTTTGAGCCGAACAAGCAGACAGCCAAGCAATAGGTTGCCCACTCTGCGTGGAGTTCAGGCTTGGCTATCAAAGCACGCCTCACGTCTAGAGGGTTTGTGCCCTTGTAGCGCCACGTAGCATCCAACTTTCCTCCTTCTCCGAGCTTTTTACTTGCTTGCTCAACCGCCTCGTAGAACTGGCGAAGAGCAGACATGTCTGCTGCGTTTGAGATGAAGGATTGAGTCAAAGTTGGTCCTTCAGAAATTGAGTGGGCCAGGAATGCTGAGAATTGAAGCCTGTCCCAGATCCAAAGTTTCCGCAGGCGACCTGCCCCGCGATAGTCTGTCACGAAGTCAATCACCTTCTCCCAAGGTGTCCTTCCCCAACAGTCTCTCAAACTGCCTACTCAGGACCCTGTACTTCTCAGAAGACCTTGGATGGATTGCCACTGACCGTTGGTCCTTGGCAATCACAACAGCAACTCTCGGGTCAACCAAGTGAGGACCACCCAGGAACCAGAGGGCCGCCCCAGGGGCAATTAGGAGCGTTTCCCTCCAGGAGGAGAAATAGGTTCTGCTCTCTAGGGTTGGAGCCGACCAACGCTGAGCCGCGTACGAGAACTGCAAAAGTCCTCGATCAAAGCAACTCTGCATCAGAAATTTGCGAGAACCCCAGATGCCTTGAGCCAAAATGGCTACGGGGTTTAGGGTTTAGGGTTTAGGGTTTCAACATCAGTCGATTCGTTGCAAGATTGCCGCCGCCTGATTTCTTCGCACCAAGCTGGCCATCTGGAGCATGTCGGACAAACACCTCGCCAGCAAGCTTCTGAAAGATCTCTATGCTACTTTAGCCGCCGACCCTCCAGCAACAGCTGACGAACCCGCGATGAATCCGGCACAATGTCTAAGTGGCCCTAGCGCACATCCTCGGAATCCAATGCCGCCTGGCGTGACGATACTTAGAAATCAGCCAATGATGAATATATAAATATAAATACAAATAAATACAAATACAAATCTATAATAAATAAATAAATATAAATAAATAAATATATATAAATATATATATATATATATATATATACATATTATATAAACATGCACACGCTCACCAATAACAGGCATTATGAACCCTACGCTGTGTGTTCTCACCAACACACCAAAACACGGCATGTTCCCAACCCCCAAGCGAAACCGAAACAGGGACCCGCCGTTCTGAAAAGTGAAACATCGTCGGCCTTGAGTCGGAATATAGGTATTTCGTGTAGCGATTCGTCATTTCTATACTGGGAATATGAGGAGATCATGTTGGCAAAATTCTCGGATTCCGTGCTACTCCTTGCTCAAAGATTTCACGCAAGAAGCCCGAAGACCCTAAACCCTAAACCCTAAACCCCAAAACCGGGAAGACCTCAGAGAGATGGGACTGCCTCCTGCCCGCTCCAATCAAGCTCCAGAACCACCTGGCATCTTGCAGGCGTTGGGTTTCCATGGCATTGCCCATCACCCGAACCCTCAACAACACATAAGCTCCCACGTGCAGCAGGGCAGGGCGTATCGGGTTTAGGGTTTAGGGCTTAGGGAAGGCCACGAATGCTTGCATGGAAGGAAGCATGTTGAGGGAGTTTCAGTGTCTGAGGAGTGGAGGGTGGTGGCTGGCTTCGCCAATGGGGCCTTTAGGGGCGTAGGGGGCTTAGGGTTTAGGGTTAGGGTTTAGGGTTTAGGGTTTAGGGTTTAGGGTTTAGGGTTTAGGGTTTTAGGGTTTTAGGGTTTTAGGGGTTGAGGGGTTTAGGGGTTGAGGGGTTTAGGGGTTAGGGTTTGACGCCCGTCGCAGAGTTCAGGGCCATCTGGCCTCGTACCACTCGCCGTTGTTCCAGCGCCCCAGGGCCTAAATCTGCAGATGACAGGCACTCTTTTGTTTTCTCTGACTACCCTACAAACTAAGCCTAAGAACAGCAGAGGTGGGTCTGAAATGTCTTAATTAGACTTGATACATTCTACTTGTAATGCAGGGTGCGATGTGTCACACTGCCAAGCAAGTAGTACAGCCCTCCTAGAAGACCCTCAGACGCACAAGCCAAGTTACGTCAAACACCAAAGTAAAACCACCAAAGCCCCCTGAAGACCAACAACAATTGAGTGTCTAAAGCCAAATGCAACATCACCCCAAAGCATCCAGAATCCGAGTTCAGGTTTCCATGCAGGTTTAGGGAGGGTTGGGCAACTGTAGCCCTAGACCCTAACCCTAAACCCTCAACACTCAACCCGCTAGCCTCTACCCTGAACCCTATAAACCCTAAACCCTAAACCCTGCCCAAGGTGCCACGTCCGCAGAGCTGCCAGTTCCTGCGAAGATGGTACGGCCAGTGGAGTCGTAGGTGAAGTACACGCTGAAGAGCTCAATGACCCTGAAGAGATGAGGGTTGAGGGCTTAGGGTTCAGGGCGTGAGGGTTTGGGGTTTTAGGGCTTGGGTCTTTGGGTTTTGTAAAGGGTTTCGGGTTTGGGGTTGATCAAGGGTTTAGGGGTTTAGGGTTTCAAGGTTAAGGGTGCAAGGTCTAAGTGGTCTAGAAGGAGTTTAACTCTCGCTCTCTCTCTCTCTCTCTCACTCTCTCTCTCTCTGTGAGAACTTCTAAACTCTAAACCTCGAAACCTCCAAAGTTCAATGTTGTAGGAAAGAAGCCCAAAACAAAACCCCTAAACCCACAAAGCTCAGGACTTTTTGGGGAGAGGGCTTGAGATGTCCCTAAACCCTAAATCCTAAACCCTAAACCCTAAATCCTAAACCCTAAACCCTGAACCCTAAACCCTGTTCAGCTCAAGTCGCTGGTCGCCCACTCCGAGACCCATCAACGAGAAGATGCCGCCGGCCCGCAGCCCTTGAGGGTTTCGGGTTTACATAGGGTTTAGGGGTTAGGGTTCAGGGTTTCGGGTTAAGGATTATAGGGATTCAGGGTTGAGGGTTTAGGGTCAAGGGTTTAGGGTCAGCCCTCCCGGCTATGTGGCAGTTGGAGGGTTTAGGGGTTTACAGGTTTAGGGTTTTAGGCGCTTTGTCTTGTGTTTTTGGCTTAAGTGCTTAGGGTTTACGGTAACGGTTTAGGGTTCAAGGGTTTGTGATTTAGGGGCTTTGATCGCTCAGGGCTTGGGGTTTACGGATTTAGTATCGGGTTTCGGGTTTGAGGGGGGGGGGGGGGGGGCTCGTTGGCGACTAACTGGCCTAGTGAGGCCACAGCCCCTGAACCCGAAACCCAAGTCGTAGACTTCAGCTCAGTAACTGTAGTAGGACGAAGGTACCCTTTTTGCGGTTGGTTACTTGCTAAGGGAACCTAGAACCCCAAAAAAGCTACCGCTGGGCTAACAAACTTTGTAAACCCTAAACCCTCAACCCTAAACTCAATACCCTCAATCCTAAACCTAAACCCAACCCAAAACCCTAAACTCTAAAACCTGTTTTTACGGCTAGGTCTGCTGCAAACTCTAAACCCTAAACCCCAAACCCACATTGTAGGCTCAAAGGAGGCCGCGGTTGCCAAGCCGCGCCGGTGGCTGCAGCAGCAGCGCACGCGGAAGGCCAACAGCTGCGGCCGCACCTAAGAAACATCTAAACGCCCATATGCCCTAGAAGCCCTGGTTTAGGGGTTAGGGTTTAGGGTTTAGAGTTTAAGGTTTAGGGTTCCAGGGTTGCGGCTGTAGGGCTTAGGGTTTAGGGTTTAGGAGAACTTGTGTGGTTCAAGGCTAAAGTGAACTTGCGGCAGGCAAACACCTGAACGACAACCCCAGAAACCCCAAACATGTCAAGCCGGGGCTCTAACTATCTACTTATGGAACCCCCGCTGCATACCGTTTGTTGTCCTCAAGTTGGTTCCCTACAGACCTACACCCTAAACCCTAAACCCTAAACACTAAACCCTAAACCCTAAACCCCAATCCCTAAACCCTAAACCCTAAACGAGGTGTCAAAGGCACGACTTCTGGGAATCGCCGTTCAAGGCCGTCGAAGCCGAGGCAGTGGTTGAAGATCTTGAGGGTGTAGGGCTTTTTCGGGGTTAGTTTTTTAAGGGTTAGGGGTTCAGGGTTTGGGGTGGGTTTAGGGTTTAGGGTTTAGGGCTTAGGGCTTAGGGTTTAGGGCTTAGGGATGTTTAGGGCAAACTCTAGCACTCCAACAGCCTTGTGTAGTGCACGTTTGAGTACGGTTCGGGTTGAGGGCATTTAGGGTTTTGGGGTTAAAGTTTAGGGTTTAGAGTGTTTGCAGGTGGCCCTACCTTGAAGATCAGCTAAACCCCCCAAACTGGGGTCATGTACCCCCCCCCCCCCCCAGACTACCTTCATCCCTACTGAAACCCGTTTAAGGTTCATCTGACCTAGACCATCTGCTGCTTCACAGTCCTTACTCAACCTGCTCAGGAATAGGGGGGGTTTACGAAAACAAGAGGGACCCCTAATACAGACCCGCAAATAGTAGGATTCCCTTATAATCAGGACCCCAAAAAGGGTACAGTACCCCGAATTTCGGAAACCCCCATATCATGGCGGCCTCGGAAGGATCTGTGGGAACTGGGCAGTCGAGCGAGGCGCACCAGAGGCTCAGCGGATTGAACTCCTGCGAGAGGCCGATTTCTCATGGGTTCCCCTACCCCCCCCCCCCCCTCAAAACTACCCTCCTCTAGGTTCCCACCTTAAAAACACCTTAATACTACCCCGCCTAGGTTCCCCCCTTGATAAGCTTAATTAGGCTTGGGGGGGGGGGGGGGTTGTGTAGAGGGCGGGAGGATGGGAACCCATGAGTTTGCATCTCAGGGATCCAGTTGCGGGGCAAAAAACCCCGCGCAATTGGGTCTGCAACGACCCTGCCTTGATGAGGATAATCCGAAAATAAATAATCCCAAATAATCCTAAATAATCCTAAACAATCCTAAATGATCCTGAAGAATCCTAAGTAGTCCTAAATATGATCTCAGGGCAGGACCGCAGGGGCCGGTTTGCACATATGGCGGTGCATGTGGCCAAAGGGCCAAAGAATAAAAACACGCCCAGCGAATTCCAAATCCAGGTTGCCTCATCCCGACCCTTTGCTAAAACCCGCAACCTCATGAAACCCAAAGTACCTCTTACACGGACCATGCCAACACAGACCCCATACACCCCAAACCCCATACCCCAAACCCTAAAGCCAAAAACCTTTCTCTCCCAAGAGACTTCGCACGCCTCGATGAGATCTGTAAGCCCGGCAGTCCCCAAGTCCCCTGTACTCGTGACCCCAACACCTGAACCCTAAACCCGAAACCCCAAACCCTAAACTCCAAGCCCTAAACCCTAAGCCCAAAACCTGAGGCCAAAGACCCTCAACCCTAAACCCTAAACCCTAGAATTCAACGGCAGGAGCGCTCCGACAGGCCCATTCGCTCCAGCGCCACGCCGCGGTGGGACATCCACCGCTTTGCGCCAACCTGCACGCTTCGGGTTTTAGGGCTTTACGGGTTTGGGGGTTTGGAGGTTTAGGGGTTTGGGGGTTTAGGGTTTCAGGGTTTAGGGATTTAAGAGTTTAGGGTTTTAGGGTTTCTTATCGGTTTTAGGGTTGGGAGGGTTGAGAGTTTTAGGTTTAGGGGAATTTTGTAGGGTGCAGGGTTTAGGGATTAGGGCATCGGGCTTAGGATTTGGGAAGTAGGATTCTATAGGGTTCAGGGTTTCGGGGTTGGGGACAGGGACTTCGCGCTCGACTCTCACTCACAGGCTTGGTTGGATCCACTCTTTCAGCAATTAACCTGCATCCAAAAAATGTTCGACATATCCCCTTGAGCAGACCTCCTAAAGGAAATCAAGGGGTCTGGTAAAATCCTTTTCTTGTATTCTCCTGTTTAAGGTTGAGGGTCATGGGTTTGGGGTATGTTGAGATGTTCTTAGACTATGGCACTTTTGCTCGACTGCGCGACTGGTACTGAATCAGCAACATGGCTCAGCTCTCCTGCATCCACCATAGCCCTAAACCCTAAACCCTAAACCCTAAACCCTAAACCCTAAACCCTAAATCCAACTTTGGAAATGTTGGAGAGCAGGCTTCGGTGCCGGGCTGCTGTTCCTTGAGGGGTCTTGGGCTTCTCTGGGCTCTAAACCCTCAGCCCTAAACCTTAAACCCTAAACCCTATAAACCCAAAACCCAAAACCCCAAACGGCAGCCTCAAACCTCAAACCTCAAACCTCAAACCTCAAACCCTAAACCCTAAACCCTGAACCCAAAGGCCTCGAGATCTTCGGCCGAAAGGCTCGTCGGGTCATCGAAGTTTCTCAGATCGGTCGTTTGTTTTTCTGAGGGGGGTTTAAGATGGTCAGTTCTCATCATGAGGGTCCCTTTTGGGGTAGCCTAAATGAAAAATAGAAGGGCTTCCGGGTCTATCATATAATAGTAACCCTAAAAGGGGCCGTATGTTTAGAGAAGTGACCGCATATGTTCGAGACTTAAGACTCAACACTTTATTATTTTCCGTTTTACGGAGCGTGTCGTAGCGCTGAGCCCCTAGATTGGAAACACTATACTTGCCCGATACACCCAAATCGCACTTTGGGGGCCCATGGGGCATGAGTGCTGCTAGAAAACTGGGTTTCGCAGGCTTTTGGTGCTGATTGAGACGCTATCAGGGTTGTGGGTGCACCAATAAAAACTTTAGGGCTCTAACAGGGTTTAGAGTGCAGGTCCGGCAGCCGGTTAAAGCTTGATAGGGTTGGGGTGCAGGGATTGGCTACACTGCAGGAGTTGAAGACGAAGCTCTCGAAGAGAATGGCCCGCTCCAAAAGCGGCAGTAAGCGGAGAACTGCAGCTTTCTGCTGCGAGGTCTTGAGGACGAAGGGCGCCTGGAACGGAAGGGTGGTGGAAGCCCTAAACACATCCTACCCCTAAACCCTGACTGATAGCTGGACTGCAAACCCTAAACCCTAAACCGTAAACCCATGTCCCAAAGCCCTTTTTGCATCCGGACCGGTCCGGACCTCCTTTTGCCGAGCCTACTGCAGGGGCCTTAATAAGTAGAACAGGGTTTTTGGGGGTTAATTATTCTCGTATCTTATCAGTAATTTTTCCGACCCCTATAGTAACCCCCCAAGCCGCTCTTTTTTTGCGTGCTTCCTGGCCTGTGGGGCTGCCAGCTAGACTCCTAAAACCCTGAGCCCTCTGCAAGCCTGAAACCCGGAACCCTCAGCAGGGTTTAGGGTTTAGGATTTCGGCTCTGGGATCACAAACCCTCAGCCCCTAAACCCCTGCTGCATCCGGGCTTTGGGCAAGTTCCCCTAAGCACTCAAGCGTTGCTGCCTTCGTGCGCCAGCGCTGCCTCACCTCGCAGGAGATGGTCTCAGGGTTAGGGCTCGCTTTGGGGGGGGGGGGGGGGTTGAGGTCTTATTAGGTTTGGGGGGGTTAGGGTTTAGGGTCTAATTCGGGTTGAGGGGACCTTGGCGGCGTCTTGGATGGGTTTGGGAGTTGAAAACCTTTTCCCTCCTCAAGAGGGTGGAGGGCTGGTGGGTGTCAGCACCCAGCCACGACTTCGGGATACAGGGGACGGAGGGTCAATCATAGGTAGAACAGGGTTTAGGGTTTAGGGCTTAGGGCTCGAGGTTGGCTTTTGTCGGATGGGGAAATCTGCGTGGCGTTGACCCAAATGTAGAGGCCAACATGTGTGTATACACACATGAACATAAGCGGGAAGTCACAGCCATCAACTCAGCACCGGACCAGGGATGAGGCCGGAAACCCCCCAGAAAACCCTAAACCCTAAACCCTAAACACTGAACCCTAAACCCTAAACTAAACCCTAAACCCTAAACCCTAACCCTAACCCTAAACCCTAAACCCTAGCAGCTGGGGCCTGCTCCAGGCAATAGCTCCACTCCGAGCGGGCGCATCGAGCCTCGAGCTACAAACCCGCTCTGAAGAAGTGAGCACCGGGTTTAGGGTTTAGGGTTTAGGGTTTGGGGTTTGGGGTTTGGGGTTCAGGGTTTAGGAGCACCACGCCACTACACCACATTCAGGATGGGCTATTAGGCCTTATAATCCCCATAATGAACCCTATGAAGAGCCTTTTAAGGGATTACAGAGTACAGTAGCCCATCCTGGATGGTGAATGAATTCGGGCCTGATCGGGCTTAGATTTCAGCGCTTTGTGAGACAATGCCCAAGCTTTATCTTCGAGGTTTGAGCTGCAATGCATTGGAAGCAACTTCGACGATTCTTTGACCCTAAAGCCTCAACCTCGACCCCAGCAGCCCTGCTGGTTGATTTAGAAGGGATTAGGGTCCTAAACCCTAAACCCTGAACCCCAAACCCTGGGCCCCTATAGGCCCCCAGGCCATAAGCCCTAAGCCTCCGGTTTAGATCTTCGCGTTTGCCGCCGTTAAAGCCCAAGCCCAGCGGCCAGGCATAGGATGCTGCGCGCCCGCAAGTACGGCTGCAGGGCGACCTGCGAAAAGGGCTTAAAATTGGCCTTAACGGCTCTAGAGTTTCGGGTTTCAGGACTTCAGAGGGCTTCACGGTTTCAGGGTTTCGGAGTTTCAGGGTTTCAGGATTTCAGGGTTTACCAAAAGTTTCGGGGCTTCGACTGCAAGAGCTGTAGAGGGTTGGCTACACTCCCCTTAGAACCTTCATAAAAACAGTATTTTTAATATCCTCATTGGGTTTCAAATATAAGAAAAAACGCAAAAAAAAAGCAAAAAAAAAAAACAAGGGGGATATAGCTGGTAGGCCCAGGCCTGCCCCAGAAGGCACCGGAAACAGCACGGGCCGGCATCGCCCGCCATGGCCATGGTCAGCTCAGAGAGGCTTCCGAAGCTCTTGAGTTCTGAGCTGGATCGAAGGCTCGAGCTTTGAAGGCCTAAGCCCTTGTGAAGCGCTAGAAGCCCCTAAACCCTGAGCCCTAAACCCTAAACCCTAAACTAGAAGCCCTGCGGAACCACACGGACCCTGCAGGGCTTGGCTACAGTGCTCGGCCTAGGGTTGGCTTCGTGGCTTTGGCAGCATCGTTCGCTTCAAATTTGGCACACACCGTTAGGGTTTAGGGTCTACCGGGTTTATAGGTCTAGGGGGCTCTTGAGTTTGCAAAGCTGCCAGAAGATCTGCCTTTGGTTTGGAGGTTTTCGATTTAGGGATCAGGGTTCAGGGTTCAGGGTTTAGGGGCAACGCAAGGAAGGGCTTTGGTGGATGCTGCATGGCTTGCGGCCGTGGAGTACTTGGATACCTAATAGCCTACCTGTGAGCCCAAAGCAGGGGGGCGAACGAACAAAAACGGAGGCATGTGCGCACCTCTCAGGAGATGATGGCTAGTTTCTGTGAAGACTCCTGCGAAGTTCTCTATGCCCTCGTAATGTCCTAAATCCTAGGGGTTTGTACTTTTGGAACCCAGGCTGGACTGAAAACCCTAAACCCTGAACACTAAACCCTGCAAATGGCCCTTAAAACCTTGAAGGAAGCCCGAAACCCTAAACCCTCAATCCTAAACCCTCAACCCCCGACCCTCAACCCTAAACCCCAACCCCTCAATCCTAAAACACCAAACCCTAAAACCCCAAACCCTCAACCCTAAACCCTAAAACCCTAAATCCTACGAACCGAGTCTCATGACCAAGGTCATGGCTTGGACAGCCCCGCAGTGCCCGACAGGAGCGCCTCCCAAAGAAACGTCCCGTTTTTTGGGGGGGGGGGGGATTTCTTTGTTTAGGGTTTAGGGGGTTTGGGGGGTTTGTGGGGTTTGGGGGGTTTAGGGGCTTTAGGAGGTTTAGGGGGTTTAGGGGGTTTGGGAGGTTTAGGGGGTTTAGGGGGTTTAGCTTTTGTTTAGGGGGGGGGGGGGGGGGGTCGGGCTTGTAAGCTCTTGAAAGCAAACAGGGTTTAGGGTTTATAGGGTGTATATTATTATTTTATTATTATTACTACTATTACTATTTATTATCTATGGATGTATTGATTTATTTATGTATATATATATATTCTTTAAACAAATGTGTTTTCGTTCTTTCTTTTTTTTTTTTTGTTGGGGGGGGGGGTTGGGGTTTAGGATTTAGGGTTTCTGCGAGCAGTCATTGCGAGCAATCCAGAAGTGTTGCCACTTGCGAGGGGGATACCCTTAATTCGTACGCATAACCCAAAAAACCGTGCGTAAAGAGGGTCCCAGGCATAGGGTTCAGGGGTTTTAGGGCTGCAGTTTAGAGCTGACGGGGCGTGCAGAGCTTTAGGGCGGTAGAGCTTGTAGAGCTCTCTAAGGGTTTTGGGAGTTTAGGGATCCTTACCTGCCTTGTGGGTGCGATTCTTGAGACCCTAAACCCTAAACCCTGAACCCTGAACCCTAAACCCCCTGCCTGCGAAGAGCCTCCCGACTCTGCCTCGGGATGCCTTCCTGGGCCAAGGCCGTGGTTTGTGAGGACTTTGAGGGTTGAGGGTTTAAGGCTCAGGGTTTAGGGTTTAGGGTTTAGGGTTTAGGGTTTAGGGTTTAGGGTTTAGGGTTTAGGGTTTAGGGTTTAGGGTTTAGGGTTTAGGGTTTAGGGTTTAGGGTTTAGGGTTTGGGGTTTGGGGTTTGGGGTTGAGGGTTGAGGGTTGAGGGAGGGTTTAAGGCTCAGGGTTGTTGTTTAGGGTTTAGGGTTGAGGGTTCAGGGTTTAAGGCTCAGGGTTGTTGTTTAGGGTTTAGGGTTGAGGGTTGAGGGCTTAAGGCTCAGGATTTTTGTTTAGGGTTTAGGGTTTAGGGTCGTTTAGGGCCTAGGGTTTAGGATTGTTTATGGTTTAGAGTTTCGAGTTTAGGGTTTCGGGCTGGATGGAGTCGTAGGTAAACATACCAAGGATTAAGCCACCGGTCCCTTCACTGGACCCGGGAGTGACCTAGGAATAAAAAGGGCACCCCTTTTGGTTTTAAGGGGATTATAAGGGAACCCCAACCCTAAAAAAACGGAAATAAGGGTCTACTCCCGGCCCTAGCTCATGAAGAGGCATCTCGCAGTCGTCTCCGCGAGTCTTACGACCTCAGGGCCCTTTCAGGGTCGCGCAGTAACGCCAAATATCGGGTCTGCCTTCTCGGGTCCGATCCAACAGCGTCAAGCCCGAAAAACTAGCACCCTGAACCCTCTCTCTCAAACTCTAGAACCCTAAACCCTAATCCCTGAACCTGAACTCTAAACCCCATCCAGGCCCCCTAAACCCCGGAGGTTTATCAGTCGAACCCCCAAGCCCCCGTGCTGGCAACAGAGTCCAGAAGATTCTGTAGGAACCCTAAACCCTAAACCCTAAACCCTAAACCCTATAAACCCTAAACCCTAAACCCTAGGGGAGTTTCGGGTGCCTTTATGGGCTCATAGTGTTTTGCAAGCCTTCGGGGCAGGACCTCCTCCAACCGACCCCGTGAAGTATTGCTGTGGGGCCGACTCACGACCTCGACTGCGCGAGCATCCAGGTGCCTCGAAGGCGTTCATGGCTTTACAAGCTTGAGTATAGCTCGAGGTCGAAACTCGGTCTGATGCTCTTGGTCAAGATCTGCTGTAGGTTTAGGGCGCATATGACTTTCCACGAAACCGTGGACTGCTTTATAAATCCCACATACCCGAAACAAAACCCTAAACCGTAAACCCTAAACCCTAAACCCTAAACCCTAAACCCAGAACTGAACCTACATTATGGTTTCTGGGTCCGGCCAGCCTCAGCAGCCTCTGCACGTTCTCTGCCTGCCAAGGCTTCTTGAGTGCCTGGGCGGTGCAGAGTTCTTCTCAAACCAATCCATAACCTACACCCCTAAACCCTAAACCCTAAACCCTAAACCCTAAACCCTAAACCCTAAACCCTAACCCGGCTCGGGGCATCTCACGAGGTGGATGCTCGAATGACCGAGACGAACCAAAGAAAGATGAAGCTTTGGGGCTCCCTGACTCTCTCAAACCGATACGTCCGCTGCTGTAGCTGGACGTCAACTCTACAACCTGGGGGGGGCCCAATGAACCCTAAATTTGGGGTCATTACCCGAAACTACTATAATTCCTGTTAAGGAAAATGAACCATAAACCCTTTTAGGGTTCGGTCACAAGAACGGACGAGAGTACGGCATAAACACGGGTTTAGGATCAGTACGTGTGATTTGGGACCCAAAACCCTAAACCCTATTCCCTAAACCCTAAACCTCGTAAAACTCCAGACCCTGACGAGTGCTCACGGACCCCCAAGCCCTAGACCCTCAACCTCAAGCCCGGAACCCCAAGCCGCGCCCTCAACCCTATACTCAACCCTATACTCCCATTAGAACCTTAATAAAATCAATATTCTTAATATCCTCTTGGGTTTTATATAAACCAAAAAAACAAAAAAACGGGGGGGAGGGGGGATATAGAACCCTGAAACCCATTAATCCCTCCCCCTTAGACCCTGTTCCCCTGAGTCCCTAACCCTAGACTCTATAGCCCTTGCCCCAAACAAGCCCCCCCCCCCCCCCCCCCCCCCCCCCCCCCCCCCCCCCCCCGCCCCCTCTCTGCCTTTCTTTCTTTCTTTCTTTGGGGCATGGAGGGGGTCCTCCGCGCTGCAAGCGCGCCCCGGTCACGCGTCACTCTGTATTATGTTCACATCTGCAGCCCTTTGGCCTCTCTTTCTTTCTTAGGGGCATGAGGAGCCCAGGGCCCCCCGCGCGACAGCGCGCCCCGCTCCCGCTTCAGTTCCGCGCTACCACTCACACTGGTGGCCCTTTGGCCATGGCCTCTCTCTGTCTCTCTGTCTCTCTCTCTCTCTCTCTCTTTCTCTCTCCTTCTTCTTCTTCTTCTTCTTCTTCTTCTTCTTCTCTTCTCCACGCTTAAGAGGGCCCCCTCTCTCTCTCTCTCCCTCTCTCCCTCTCCCAGGCAATCGAAACTTCAAGCCTGGCCCAAACAAGCCCTACAAACCCTAAATCCCTGCCCCTCCCCAGGGCGGCCGGCTGCGAGCACGCGGCGTGCCCACTGCTCCCAGCGCAATGCGCCCCGTGGTCGCTCCACGGTGACCCCTTGGTAGGTTTAGGGAATAGGGTTTAGGGTTTAGGGTTTAGGGTTTAGGGTTAGGGCTTCGGGAATAGGGTTTAGGGTTGCCGTGTTGCCACCTGCCTTGCTGATCGTCTCATACGGCGATTTTTGAAGCCGGGCTCTTCGAGCACACTCAGGACACAGCAAGCTCAAAACCCTTTTTAAGCACTAAGCCCTTGACCATGAAGCCATCCTAACGATCGTTAAGCCCCTCAGGCCTCTTACCACAAAGCCCCCAAAACCCAAACCTTGTGCGAGGGTATGGGGAAATACCTCGCCCTAGGGGCAGCAATCAAACAAAAAAAACATGAGCCCTGCCAGGCCTAAGCGCGGCAGGGCATCATTGGACAGACAAAGTGAAGAGATAACAGGTAACATCAAGCAAAATCGCAGTCTCAGGAGAATCTAGACTATTTCAGCCTAAGCCCATTTTACAGAACAATAAGCCCCTAAGCTAACCGAGTCGACTCTGACAACAAGGCACAGACAGGAAGGTACCAAGTGCCAGACTGGCACAGGCATTGCCTGCGCCGCCGAAGATGAGAGCCTCACCAGATTAAATATACAGGGGCATAGTTGCTTGGAATGAGGTTTTTTTTTTTTGTTTTTCTTTTTTTTTTTTGCGGGGGGGGGGGGGGGGGGGGGGGCACTGTAGCCTATATTAGTCTATATTGTGCTTACAAGGATGGTTTCAAGGTTTGCACTGGGCAACGGCTACCATGACCACAACTGCTTGCTGTTTGTGGGCCACTCTAAACTTATGGGCCCTTTTTGGCTTCTTTATTGCAGTACAATCTTGCTGCCGAAAATCAAGGCTCCCGAGTCCGGTAGGGTTTAGAGGCTTCGCGTGTTTTTACTTGGGGTACCGTAAACCCTAAACCCTACACCCTAAACCCTAAACCGTCCGGCCTCCAGCAGTCGCGGCCACAAAGCCTGGCAACCCGGCAGCAACAGCAGTTCCTCAGCATATAGGGCTTCAGAACTGTCCTCACCCTAAGGATCCATGTACCTATATAGTATATACTTGGGCCCTAAAGCTACTATATAGGAACCCCTTTAAGGCCGAAGTATATACTATATAGGTACATGGATCCTTTGGGTCAATTGTGGCATTGTGGCATCTTGCCTTTTCTAGTTTCGACTGGCAAGCTCCCACTTATGGTCCAAAAACCGCCAAAGAAGTGAGGTCTTAGCCCTAGGCTACCAACATCTCCTCCTGGGCCTCTATGGCCCCATTGACACTTTCTATTTTGGGGTTAAGGATTTATATCGTCCCCCCCCCCTCAGCAAGAGCTGAAAAACCCAAAGCATCATCGGCCCGACTGGGTGCCCGAGCAGCTGCCGTCGCCAAGGCGCCAACTAACCTTAGCCGTTTAGGACGCCTCTCTGGGCGCGTTTACTGGCTTACCTGCAGGGACCGCTAAATTGTAGAATAAACTCTCCCTATGCTTCTTATGCTTCTTAGGCCCTTTTCAGCAGTCTTGGGTCGCCGCCTTGCAGAACCATGGATTTTGGGGTTCTGGTTATACGGGTTTTTGGCTTAAATAGGGTTTAGGGCTTTACACACAAAAAAAAGCAACAAAACACAAAGCTGCAAAGCATCTGCTGAGAGCGAGGCGGTTCTGCAGCCTGAACAGGGCTCTGAGAGTGTGATGTTCATCGATGTTGGCTATTTTAAAACCCTCTAAGATGCATTCCTGAATAGGACCCCCTCTCTTCTACCACATCACGGCAGCATTGTGCCTGCCATGTAATTATGTGTCTGTGTGTGTGTGTGTGCGCGGCGAAGCCATAATGTCCGGGAGGCCAAATCCCGAACAGCTGGTTAGCCCCGCAATGTGGGCGTGATTCAGCTAATGGAGGACAACCAAAAGGTGGGTTCGGGTCCCGGAACCCCACACCCACGTGCAAATACACATCATCTGTCTGGCAGACTCCCACCACGCCACAGGAATGCAAGCGTTCACAGAGTATTGAGTTTAGGTCTTAGTCTTGCACCATAACTCCCGGACCAACCCTAAACCCTCTACCCTTCACCCAACTCTCAAGAAAACGTAGACAGCCCTCAGATCCCCGAAGTCCAGATCCTGTCTCTCCAAACGCTAGTGCCTTATGCGACTTCATGGGTGTAGGTTAGAAAGGCCGGTGGCCTCTTTAGCTGTTGTCCTTACACCTGAATATAGCCCCTAGATACCCAAACAAGAAGCCCGAATATACGCCCCTATGAAACAGAAACCCTACATAAAGAGACCACCAACCCACATTTGCCTTACGGTGCTCAGATGCTACTCTTTCAATGACAAGGCCTTTCAGCAGCCGGAAAGCCGTTGAATGGAATCCAGCACCCTACCCCCTAAACCCTAAGCTCGACGCCCTGTAACCCCCTCAGCACACACACGCCTCGTAGCCGAAGCGACGAAAGCTTACACACACTCCTAATATTCTCGAATCGCCTGAAACCATGGGGAGATATGTCTCGAAGGGCAGTTGTATGGTCCCTTTGTATGGGCCCTTAAATCGGGGACCCCGTCGCCTGGGAAGGTGATCCCTCCAAAAAGCGGAGGGAGTCTGGGCCTGTGCTGCGGGGCAAGGGCAGAAGAGTCTTGGGTTTACTCGGTGCTGTCTCTGGGGTTATGTTGTGGTGTTGCCCTAAGCCCGAAACCTTAAAACCAGTGTTTTCGCCCTCTTGCTGACGTGCCTGAAGCAGCAGCCCTGGCAATCTCAACCCTAAACCCTTGTTACACGTTCCTCTAGCGGGTTTGGGGGCTCGGCTGTAGGTCGGGGGGGGGGGGGGGGGCTTAGGAATCGACTCCATCCCAAGCAGGCGCACCGGCAAAGTTGTGAGACGAGTGGGGGTGGAACTGGGCCGGCCCGCAGGCAGGGAGACCCAGTACCGGTTGCCAGTTTTAGTTTGCTTCCTTCGCCTCTCTTCTCCTTTCTGCAGCCGAATTTTAAGCCCCGCGTCCATCCTTGCCGTGCCCGAACCCAGGAGACTCTAAAGCAACGTAACTGAAAGCTGTCCAAATCCACTCCTGACTCCTTCAAACCATGCCCTGCGCGTCTCGGGGGCCAGGCGCAACGCAGAACAGACCGTGGGGGACTTGGCACAAGCGTCAAGAAGCGCCTGGCAAGCCATCTTCAAAGAACGAATGCCTACCTGGCCTTTCTGGCACTTTGGCTCTCGCACTCTCTGTCAAGAAGGAGGAAGCTGTTGGCTGGCCCTCAGCAGGCACGGATTTCTTAGACTTCGAGCCTGTCTCACGTCCGACAACCAAGTGGTTCACAGGCGGTTCCTTCCCATGTCTTGCCATCTTCGCAGAGACATCGGCTGACTGCGTTGAGCAGCAGGTGCAAGGCTCTCCCTCACGAGCTTCCGTAGTTTCTAAAAGCCCTAGCTTGATGTAGACTGCGAACAGCAAATTGGCAATTGTGCGCGTCTTGACCTCCCACCTGCCACCAGCTAAGGTGCTAAGGCGAACCCCGGGGAGGGGCTGCAGAAGTCCTCTGCGTGGAAACAGCAACTGCCTTTCTCTCACTTCTCTTAACGCTGAAAGGGAGGAAGGTCAAAACAAACCTTATCGACCACAATCACAACTTTGCAGCGTCCTCCCCAAGGCTGTCTGAAAGAGAACGACTGCCACGGCTACAGGTAAGCCACTGGGTCACATCGCATCGGCGCGGGCCAATTCGACCTACCGATGGAGCGAGCGAGCAAGCAGGTGACGCAACTTCCTGGAAAGAAAACAGATCATCCCAAGCCCGTTCAACCAGGAGCTCTCTCCCAACCCGAACCACCTCTGCCTGAAGAAGTTCAAAGGTTATCTCGGAATGCTATGGTGGGGCCTGTATATACCTCATTACGAAGGCCTTGTGTCGTGTAGTGCCTAAGAATTCTGATTCTATAGGGGGCCCTGATAATCATAGGGCTTTCTGTGAACAAGTGTAGTACAAGTTTAGTTCCCAAACCCTAAACCCCATAAACCCCAAAGCCCTAAACCCTAAACGTCCTGCCCAAACTCCTGTGTAGATCAGCCTCGAGGATAGCGGCATTGAGCTTCTCCAGGCGGATGGGCAAATATTCGCCTTCCACTCGTGAAGTGGCTTGGCTCATTGATAGATTGGGGGCTTGCCACAACGGTCCTGCTGATTGAGGGGTTTCGGGTTGAAGGCTTGAGGGTTCTGGGGTGTAGAGTTGGAGGCATCAGAAAGTGCTGGGTGATTTCGACCCTTCCGAGGGGCTTCCAAGACGTGTTTGGGCATCGTAAGCTGTTTAGCTCTCAGGTATCTACCACCCCTGCGACAAGTCTAGGCTTTAGGGGCCAAGGTATAGCCCTAAACCCTAAACCCTAAACCCTAAACCCTAAACCCTAAACCCTAAACCCTAAACCCCTGAAGGGCATGTACAAGATGTTGCTCGAAGGTCGAGTTCCGAAGGGACTCGCCTAGCCGGGCATCACCTTGCCTCCTGCACGTGGAGCAAACTGGGTGTTTAGGGTTTAGGGTTTAGGGTTTAGGGTTTAAGGTTTGGGGTTTAGGGCCTGCTGTGGGGATGAACCGTGGAGGGCTTACTCAGGGGTTTGTTTTGGCCAGCCGCACCCTCCCCACCCCCGCCCACTGCCCTTTCGGGAAGGGGAGCCCAAGCTAGCAGCGTCTTCGAGCTGAAAATTGATTGCACCTGGACGCCGTAAATACTTCCTGATGACCCCATCCATTGCTTGGGGTTCCGATCCTTTTAAAAACTGAAGTGGAGCAGCATCTTCTGCCCACACTGAATCGCAAGCCTAAGGCACGCAGGGTAATTAGGCTTCCTTCTTGGGCTTGAGCACTGGCGACAGCTGAACTTACACGAAGCCTTTGCGCCAAGCTCATTGGAAAATCATGTCCTCCAGATTTGGCTGAACTCAAAAGCCCACACATGGACGTGCGAAACGTCCTCTGCAACTGCTCTGCCACTGCTCGCAACTGGAGGAGAAGCTCGTCAAAAGCAAGCCTTGGCGGCTGGATGGGCTATCAACCCTAAAGTCCCTTAACAAGGCTCTTTACAAAAACAATTGGTTCGAAAGGGTGTAGTCCTGAGGCTGAACCCAAACTTTGAACACTGCGTCGTCGAAGGCCCCCGTGCACATGCGAAACAGGTAACCCCTTGTTTCTGTCAAGCAAATAGCCCTAAACCCGAAACTCTGAGGCCGAATGTGCGCTCTGATCGGCAGGGAAAGGAACCTTGTACAAGCAAGATGTTGCCCTAAACCCTAAACTCGAGACCGTAAACCCTAAACCCTAAACTTTTGCACCCGCAACCCTTTTGCATCCGGACACCCGTGGGTGCTGCCAGAAGCTGCCCAAGTACAGGCTTCCAGTGCTACTGACTGGACTCCCATACTCTAGCAAGCCAATCAACAGGCACAGTCTCAAACATAAGGACAAGCTGATCATCTCGCAACAAATCGTAATTAATGGAGATTCCTAAGCATGACTAAGTCTTCTTCACACCCGCAACCCTTTTTGCATCCGGGCTATGATGTCCTGGCCGGAAGCAACCCTAAACCCTAAAACAAATCCCAGACACCGGTGCAAGGTGACATCCTCCAGTTCTGTCTCGGTGCCGCCTCCTTGGCCTTTTTGTGTGTAGGGTTTAGGGTTGAGGGTTGAGGGGTTTAGGGTTGAGGGTTTAGGGATTAGGGCTTAGGGATTAGGGTTCAGGGCTTGCGCGGCTCAAAAGTCCACAGGTCCACAGTTCTAGGCAAAAGTGCTGAAGAAATCTAGAGAAGTGTTACAAGTTATGAATAATTTGTGCGAAGCTTGAGGGCTGAACAGGCTTCGACGCTTGCAGGTGCAGGGTTTAGTATTCGGATGTCCATCGGTTGTGGCAACATTTCGGTGTTGTGCACCCGAGTACGAGCACAGCCAATGCACTGCAAAGCACCACCCTAAACCCCTCGCGGTGCCTGACCCCATAAGCCGACCCGAACCCTATCAGCCGAATAACCCCCCTCGTTTCCATCGAGGCGGCCTGGCCCGACGTCCTGAGCGGCATCGGATTCGCAAAGGAACTTGGGCTTCTCTTGGGGTCTTCAGTGTCTTCAGTTGGGTCCAATGTTGAATGTCACAATGTCACCAAAAAATTACCCAAGTATGAGCAACCGGTTTAGTGCAGGGCTTGTCTAATGAGAGACACATTCCCAACAATCCCGAAGTAAACCCCAAACCCTAACCCCCTAAACCCCTAAGCTCTAAACCTTGGGTCCCTCACCTGCACCACCAGGTCCAGCCCGCCCCGGGAATCCGAGGAGGAGGAATTCTGGGAGTCAGTGTTCGGCTCCACAACTGGCTTCCTGGGATGGAGGGCCTATCTTTCGCGTTTAGTTCCGTAGGGGCGCAGGGCTTGCAGGGTTCGAGGTTTGCGTGCTCTGGGGTGTACGAGGAGCGTGCTGAAGGTTAAGAATGGACAGCGAGCTGCCAAGGCAGCCTCAAGTTGCACGCCAGTTCATCGCAATTGAAGAGATCAGCAGCTCTCGCGAACCTACCTTCCCTCATGCATGGATGCAAGACATGACAGCACCTGGCAGCGGTACTCTTTCCAGCATCTGCTCGTCAGTCGAAGTCCAGACACAAGTTTGCATCGTAGTGGATTCTTAGAACTCTGACTCTGCACGAGGCGAAAGGGCTGGTACGGAGAGCTGATCATGCTAGCTCCTGTGGCTCTGTTTGCACTTGCACTGAACAACTCTGGGAGCATCCGGTATTCGAACCCTCCCTGCTTAATTTGAGATCATGGAAAAGGGATGCCCGGCGCCTGTACTGCAACTTGCCCGACGGGAGTGTCTGCTTGACCCGCTGGCTTGCCTCATAGGCCACATGGTCGGCGAGGGAGATATTTCTGTTGATGACTAAGCTCCTGAGGCACGTCTCATTCTTGAAGACAACATCCTGAATGGTAATCAAAGGTGGACATGCCAGCAACATCTCGAAGACCTCGGGGTCGCTGTCGATGCCGATGGAGGTTCTCCTGTCTGCCAAGGTGCTGCCGGCGTTGTCTTGCCAGAATGTGTTCTCGCCGTACAGCAGATGGTTCAGACACTCCCGCATGATGCTGAGAGATTCTTGCTCTTGCCAGTCCCATGAACTCGTCTTGAGGTCAGCTGGGATGCCTTTGTTGTGTTTCGATTTGGATTCGGCGGGCAAGAGCTCCCAACTGAGATCTTCCAGGCATTGCATCTGCATGTGGTCGTCTACGATTTGAAAAAGCCAAGACATTCGGTAGGGCCATTGTTCCATGAGGAGAAGAATCTTCATTAGCTTGGCCCTGAACTCATCATCGGGATTAGTGGAAGGGATAAGCTGGCGCACGACTGCATACATGTTGAGCAGTCGGAGAATTCGTCGGGGGTTCTTGTCGGTGAAGCTCATGAAGTAGTTCCACCAACCTAGCTCCGTTTGACTGAAGGCTGTGGGCTCAGTCAGTAAGCCCTGCGGGCTCTTGGGCGGCACCTTCGGCGCGGAGGAGTCTGACTCCTTCACGACACTTGACTGTTGCGGTACCGGAGGATCTACATCTAAAGGAGGATCTGCAGTTGGACCAGATGGATGGCCGGCGCTATTTGTGGTGTAGGTTTCACACTGTCAAAGGCGGGATGTTCCCGGGCATCAGCTGTGCCTGGAAGTGTCTCCTCGTCAATGGCGAGTTGTTGTTTTGTGGGGACGGGGGGGCTTTGGAGTGCCTGCTTCTTCTGGTCAACTGCCTTGATTGATTCCTCAAGGAAGGCTTTAGCATCTGCATTCGTCATCTGTGGGATGACAAAGGTGAGCTGGAGGATCTTGTCCAAGTAGTTGCAGCCATTGATGCCTGCCCGCAGGAGCCTCTCTCCGAAGCTGCTCTCGATCGCTTTGGTGACTATGCGTGGGTCCACTGCTAATACGATGATGAACGGAGTCTTCTCCGACAAGAGCACCATGCTTTGCAAGACCTCGACGATCTTGCCCTCCGGGCAGCGGTCGAGATCATCTATGACGATGAAAATTCGAGTCTTGCGCTCTTGTCGGCGGCACAAGATGTCACATGAGAGGAGACCAATCCAGCTCTGGTCCTTGTGCATGAGGTCCTTCGTGAGCATGTCTAGCTCTTTCTTGACTTGGGCCATGTATCCCATCTTCGAGGTGAAGTCCGGCTTCACAGCATCCTTCCTGGCCATGAATTGGAACGCGGTGGTACGGAGAGACTGAAAAATCGTGAGAGTCGTCCCCAACACACCGACTGCAAAAAAGCTCCCGGCAACACCCAGGAGACCATCGACATATTCTTCAGCAGCTGTGAATTGAGATCGAGTCTTAGCATTGAACTGCCACTCAGAGGTGTTGCTGTCAATATCGGCACATAGCCTCACGGAGTGGATGGGAAGCAGCGCTGGGTAAAGTCGCAAGATCCGCAGCTTTGGCTTTGCATGTAGGAGCTCGATCTTGTGCGCAGAAGTTGACCACGTCAGGATCCATGAAAGTGGCACTTTGGGGTTCAGGTGGGATGATGTGTTGTGCTTGGCCACTGGAAGTCTGGAGTGGGGGCCGGCAACTTCGTAGAGTGTGGTGTTGCGAGCCGTGAGAACTAGCTCGTAGCCAGCTTCTTTCTCCTCGTCTCCCAGCCATAAATGAGCTTGGAGCGCAGCTCCTGTGAATTCCAGCGTCATGTGATCTGAAGCCTCCTGCAGTACATGTTGGAAGTCTGACGTTGTATTGCAGTTGTGGAGGGTGGCGTCGCTTGCGTTCACGACAACGGGGATGACCATGCCAGGCTCCTGCAAGTGCACCACATACAGCACCAACAATGACAAACCGGCAATTAAGGACACCAACAGGCCCACAACAATGGCAGGGAGGAGGACATAGCGGTACCAACACGATTTGCACACACGTGCTGTGCTCAAGTAGTGCACGCCATACTTCCGCTCGATCGCGTTTTGGATTTCGGTGATCAGGCCTGCCCACAGGCTGGCCGAACCCGCGTAGAGCCAGGAGTTGAACTCCACCTGCAAATAATAATGCTGCGGGGCATCCTGGGGGGGCTGAGGCTCCGGGGCAACCTTGCTTTTGCTGCACCTGGAAGTCTTGCGGACCTTGCTCATGTCATAAGCTGCATTGTAGCCCTCGATGATGCCACGCATCAAGTGGAGCATCTTGGATTTGCCGCTGCCCCAGGGCGCCAGGAGCCCGATAGTTAGCGGCGTGCTGGAGGTCGATGCGCATGCTACGGAAAGCAAGGCAGAGGCAAACCTTTGGTAATCCAGGTGATCCGACTCACTGCCTGGCGCATCGTTCAGCGCAAAGGCTGAACCCATCGAATGCCCAAGCCGAAAAACCAAGATTCTGCAGGTTTGGTCGAAACAGCCGGTGGCAACTCTCGAGCCATCCGGGCTCCATGCCACGCTGTATACCACCCCCTCATGCTCAAGTCTGGCCACTTCAGCCAGCGATGCCATATCGAAGATTCTGCAGGTTTGGTCGAAACAGCCGGTGGCAACTCTCGAGCCATCCAGGCTCCATGCCACGCTGCATACTCTCCCCTCGTGCTCGAATCTGGCCACTTCAGCCAGCGATGCCATATCGAAGATTCTGCAGGTGTTGTCGAAACAGGTGGCAACTCTCGAGCCATCCGGGCTCCATGCCACGCCGGATACAGTCCCGTCATGCTTGAGTCTGGCCACTTCAGCCAGCGATGCCATATCGAAGATTCTGCAGGTTTGGTCGAAACAGCCGGTGGCAACTCTCGAGCCATCCAAGCTCCATGCCACGCTGCATACTCTCCCCTCGTGCTCGAATCTGGCCACTTCAGCCAGCGATGCCATATCGAAGATTCTGCAGGTTTGGTCGAAACAGCCGGTGGCAACTCTCGAGCCATCCAAGCTCCATGCCACGCTGCATACTCTCCCCTCGTGCTCGAATCTGGCCACTTCAGCCAGCGATGCCATATCGAAGATTCTGCAGGTGTTGTCGAAACAGGTGGCAACTCTCGAGCCATCCGGGCTCCATGCCACGCCGGATACAGTCCCGTCATGCTTGAGCGATGCCATATCGAAGATTCTGCAGGTGTTGTCCATACAGCCGGTGGCAACTCTCGAGCCATCCGGGCTCCATGCCACGCTGGATAGTCTCCCCTCATGCTCGAATCTGGCCACTTCAGCCAGCGATGCCATATCGAAGATTCTACAGGTTTTGTCGAAACAGGTGGCAACTCTCGAGCCATCCGGGCTCCATGCCACGCTGAAAACAAAGATCGACTTGTAGGCGCACCTGGGGTCCAGTACATTATACTAAACATATTAGGTAGCAATGCACCAGACCCAGGAGAAACCATGGGAATGAAAAGGGCGCCCTTTTTGGTTTCAAAGGGGTTTATGATTATAGGGAACTTATAAAGCCCAACAAAAATGGAAGAAAGGGCCTGCTCTGGGTCCTCGGCGTGTAGTGTCTGTACAGTAAGCTCCAGAAAGTTGAAACATGAGTTGGTGAATTAGAGCTGGGATTCCCTTGAATACACCTTTTGGGGATATGGGGATAAGGGTGTTCCCTAAACCCTAAACCCTAAACCCTAAACCCTAAACCCTAAACGTAGTCGGTTCCGGAGGCCGCCCGAGCAGCGTAAGGTCCGTGAATTGCCGTGCGGGCAGCGTTGTGGATCGGCCGCGGCCAGGAAAGGTGGAGGCCTCGGACAGCAAAGTTGAAACCCTAAACCCTAAGCCCTAAACCCTAAGCCCATGAAAGGTCTTGAAACTTCAGGTTTTGGGGCCTCTGCCACCGAAATCCTGCCACGGCCAAAGGAGCTGACCCGGCATCCGAACAGTCAGTAAGACAGGGATGCGGAGTGGTTTAGGGTTTAGGGTTTATAGGGTCAAGGGTTTATACATGCCAGACGAAACTGACAACACGACAGGCATCCTTCCCAAACTTGCCCGCAAAACCACCCTTGAAATATCTGGCACGCCACAGGGCCACAACCCCCCACAATGGAGTAACCAGCTACTTTCGAAGCTTCGGGAGCCCTTCCTGATAGCATCTAAATGTCCAAAGAATTCAGAAGACACAGCGCAAGTCAGACTTCAACTGCACCGAGACTCAAGCAAACCTTACCCCTTTTGAACCCGTGCTGAGGCAAACCTTACCCCTAAACCCTGTAAACCCAGGCAGCGGGCCAAGGCTTGCTGCAGCCCAGGACTTTCCAGTATACGTGGACTGCAATACCTCAGAGATTTCTCGGGACCCCAGGCAAGGCTCTCAGTGAAACCCTAAACCTAAACCTAAAGGACCCTCAATGAAGGCACGTTCCGCCTCGTTTTGGGCTAAGGTGTGGGGAGGGGGTTGCGGGATCCCAAATGCAACCGCACCGTGGATAATGTGGAACTCATTTGCTTATGGATCCCAGGGTCTAGGGCTGTCCAAAGCCCTGAAGGTTTCATTCGGGTTTTGGCGGTTGGTTTAGTGTAGGGAGTACAGTTGGAGCGGGAGTGTATAGGGCTAACCAGAAATCCCCTTCCTTGTCTTCCCCCAACTGCCCTGTATTGTGCCCTAGGGTGTCGATCTGGCCTATATAGGCGGCCAAAATCTGATAAGGGACAGCGATTTTCTTCTTCTTACGCTGGCTGCCCATGCTGGTAATGTGTTTTGTTTTGCTCGAACTCCGCAAAGACATTGAGCAGTGCGCAAGGTGTCTTTTTTGGCGATCGGGAGTCGCCTTGCCTTCCCTTTGATGAAGGAAGGTCGCCCAAAACCCCTCCCTGACGCCCGAAACCTTCTCCTTACATACTGAATTGGTGTTGGTTGGTGGTGTGGGGGTGTCGGATGCGTGTTTGGGGTGAGTTTTGTTTGCGGTGTTTGTGGCGTGGTCGGTGTGGAAGTGTGTGGTTTGGGGGGTGTGGGTAGTGCCCTCAAAGCCTCCGAGCACAGGAACCCCCCCCTCCATGTTCCCCCAAAAATGCCCTCACAAAAAATGCCAGCATCGGCGACAGTCTGCACCCTTCTGGAGGAATCAGGATGTAAACATATGTACCACCCCGGAGAAGAAGAACAGATTCCGATGGAGCGAGCCGCGGTTCCCTTACCCTGAACTTAAGAGCTCTTTGAGCGCAAGCAGAAAATTGAGGAAAAGCAGCAAAGACGCAAAAGCCCTCATCCCTCAAACCAGCCTCAGCGCCCCCCTCAGCCCAAAGCGTGCCAGCAGAAACGCTATGCTTCCCTGGGCTTGTGAGTCCTCTATGGGTGGATTCCACCTCTAACCCGCCTTGCTCAACCCGAGCATGCACCATCAGCATCATTGCAACCAAGCACCCAAATTAGCGCTGAATACAAAAGCCAAAACCTGACCCTTTTGGCCGAGGGCATTTCGTAACGATTCGCTAGAAGATCTGAAGAAGTACAAACACAAGTAGGCACGAACATGTGAAGATGCATGCCAACATAATATGCACAAATCAGTATGTGTATCTCTCTCTCTCTATATATATATATACGTCCATCATATGTACATGCATGCATGCATACATACATACGTGCATAAAATAAGACAAATAATGAATGGGTACAATATATATATATATATAGAGAGAGAGGCATAACATATTGCAATTACATGAAATTGAACAGCATGCAAAACAATATGATGTGGCGTATGTATATAAGCTCTAGGCCCTAAGCCCGAAGTCTTGCAAATACCTTCGCCCTATACAGGCAGGAGTCATTTAGCCAAGGGACTTGCCGGACATCTGTCTGGAGATGGCAGGCGTCATCTCGCCAGTTGAAGTTCCTGGCTTCTGGAATAGGGTTTAGGGTTTAGGGTCTAGGGTTTAGGGTTTAGGGGAACATGTACATCCAGAGGTTGGGGAGCCTATACCTGCAAAATCGCTGTAACCTGTTGAGCTGCGCACCTGAACGCCCAATGGCCCGATAAATCCGAAACGTCCAGACCCGAACCCCCCACCCTAGACCCTAGACACCCCGAAGCCCTATACTAGCCCTACAACGCCATAAATAGACCTCCACCCCCCCAATTAACCCCTTATTAGGGTTTGGGGTTTAGGGATGCCGGGTGGACTTACGGTTTTGAAGGTGTGGCTGTGCCTGGAGTCGCCAAATGCCCGCATTCATCGCGCACGCCAGCGGAGCTGGACTTTCCTTGCTCACGGCACTGAAGAAGGGACCCTTCTAAGGGACCTTCTTTGGTGCTATCTATATAGGGCCTACTTAGGTATATACGGGGCTCCTGCGAGGGCTTTGGAGGACCTCACCGAACTCTGAGCCCCGGAAGCAAAACTCGAAATCTCAGCAGCCTTCTCTCCTCAATCTTTTATTTTGAGCCAGCCAAACATCCCAGAAGCCCTAGACCTCTAAAACCCCAAAGCCCCCTCTAACCTTCAAGTTGAAGGCTAACGTTGCACAAAATTCGAATTCGATGTGGGGAAGGTAGGTTGGGGGCACGGTTACGTTGGCCTCCACTCATGTAGCAGTACTCTTCTCGATGACGAACCCAAAGGATCCATGTACCTAATTATATAGTATATACTTGGGCCTTAAAGGGGTTCCTATATAGTAGCTTTAGGGCCCAAGTATATACTAGGGGAAAAGACTGGAGGCACATCTCTCTTCCGCGGAACCCTCCCACGGACCTTCCGCAGCCCGAGAGCCAGGGCCTCTTTTTTTGAACTTGCGTACGCGAAATCGCGCCAGTGCCTTCCGCGAAGGTTGCTTGCAGTCTGATATCAGAGCATCCAAAGCATGCAAATATTGCATACATTTGCGTATGTGTGTGCAATTTTTGCCTACAAAGGCCCGTTCCTGGGCAACGTTAGCAAAATTTGCACACAGAGGTTCGAGGCTAGGTTCCATGGAATTGGAAGGTTGCAGAATCACGCGAAATCACGCGGAATTCCGTCAACGTATAGAGATTTTATAGGGAACCCAACACGAAATCACGCAAAATCACGCCGAATCACGAGGAATCCCGTGAAATCCCATCGACTTAATTGAGCGCGGTCAAATTTTGCATACATGAGCGACGTTGGCAAAATTTGCATACATTGCAATGTTTGCCTTATTTGCATACACGGACGCCCGATATGATGCTTCAAATCGTCGGGTTGAAGAGGTCAGGGCAGAGTTTCCGCGAGAAGTTGCTTCCACGAATCCTTTTAAGCATGGTTCCGCGCCCACAGCGTGGACCTCGTCCTGCGAGCGCCGATCCAAGAAATATGTCTTAAACCCAAAGCAACTCTATTTCAACGTCTGCAGAACCGCGCAGCTCTTTAGGACAATAATACATACATGTGAGAATTACTTCAGCCGTGGACCGAGAACAGGCATGTAAGAGATGGGGTCTGTAAACCCACATTAAAAATTCCAGAAAAAAAAACCTTGCGACCGAAGGCAGGCAGGGCGCGCATGGGAAACAATAACGGCGAAGAGGGCGGCCGGGAAGGGATCTCAGAGGATGCAGCCACAGTTCCTGACTGCCCGCCAGAGCCGGAGCCTTGGATTTTGGGCACACAAACTGAAGATTTACTTGCTGATTGTCTTAGAGAATTGGGAACCCCATTTTTTCCCGTATAGGGGATGTAGGGCACCGAATCCCCTTGCCAAGAATCAGTAAGCGAAGGCTCCTGGTTCTTGTCTTACACGCACTTCGACTTTCTACGCAGGCTCTTTGAAACTGAAGCTGCTGGAGCATTCTCATGTGGATCCCCGCCGATCCGCTGCACCCCAATCCTCCCTAAACCCTAAACCCTAAACAAACCCTAAACCCTAAACCCTATAAACCCTAAACCCTAAACCCCAATAACCCCACAGCTGAACTCGGCCGAGCGCCTCGGTGTTCTGCCTCCACGCTGCAGCCATAAAGCAGTTCCTTGGGGACGAAATGAACCCTAAAATTGGGTCATATATCCCCTGTACTACTATAATTTAATTCCTATTAAGGTCTATGAACCCTAAACCCTTCTAAGGTTCGTTTAGTGTCCCCAGGTTCCTGATCATACGCATAGCCGGGGTGGAGGAAGGCCCAGGGCTTAGATTTCAAGGGCCCGTCTGGCTTGGCATGTGGGGGTTGCACACGAGAGAGACTTCACTTGAGCTGCAATATCGAGGTTCAGCTTACCCAAAGGCTCCAATATCGTTCATTTTGGGGTTAGTTATAGGGGATTCTAGCATGCTACCCCGAAAAGGTACTACATAAGAGCCTTTGGGTAGTGTAGATCCTGTGGCTTTGGAGAAATGTGATTGAGAAATTACACCAGCGAAGACGCCAAACAGGCAAGAGCGGAATGGTGCCGAGGGTTTTTCATTGACGGCCCAGAGTCCATACTGCAGCCGAGGATATTTTTCTGTGACGGCCGAAGCAAAGGCCCAGATTCCGTACTGCAGCGTGGGGCTAAGGCGGGACGCGAACGCCGACAGTCCGTACTGCAGCTTAGGATAATTTCGGTGACGGCGGAGTCAGTACTGCAGCTGGGCCATGCTCGCTCTCGCTTTTACCTGCTCGGATAAAGCTGGCTCAGCAGGGAAAACCATCGGATCAGAATTGCTCAGCAAGGAAATCCATCTGATCAGAGAACTGCTCAGCAGGGAAATTCATCGGATCAAAGTTGCTTAACCCGCACCGCAACACCCAGGATTTGCAGGTGATTTTGTGGGCTAAGGCGGGAAGCAAAGGCCCAGAGTCCATAAACTAAACCCTTGCAAGCACTCGTGCATGTCGCCGATTCTCTATGTTTCTCGGCTGGAGCAAATGAGCATCAGAACACTTTCTACTTACGAGTAGGGTAATTGGGGATTAGGGTGTCCTAACTCAATGCCGACTAGTTAACATTATTAGAGACCTCAAGCGCGTTGTTGTCACCCGGTGCCGCATGCCGGGGCGTGGCCCAGGGCCTGACCAGGCCGGGCTCACCCGTTTTTCACAAAACAACATTTTACGAGTTACGGCATTGGGTTGAGGACATAGTTTGTATCTAGTTTCAGAAGAGCCCCCCCTGCCCAGGCCGAGCTAGATGAATGAAGGACTCTGGATGAAGTTACAAGATGGCAAAACACGAGTACAACATGATGGCCTGGGCTAGAGGGAACCCCAGGCCCAGGTGTGAGCCCCTATTGGGACTCGGGAAAAATATACTGAGCCGAAAAAGGCCCGTTTTTGACGTAAGCAACAGGAGCATCAGCTTCATCGGCATCATCACATCCCCCTCTCCCGGCTGGATGTAGCATGTGCGTGACTGACCTCACGACGGTCCAGGCATGGCCTGGAAGTTCAGGTGTCATTCACAAGGCCAATACTCGCACGGGCGAAAAACTGAAACTTGGAACGTCTCCACACAGGGTCCCGAGTACCGAGCCAAGTTGAAAAGCGCTCACGGCATCCAGTAGGACAGACATCTTTGAGGAGTGGAACCTGATTGATTGCACTGCTGAGGGGCCTGCGGGCCCTACGCACTCGCACGGGCTCCTGCTGGCCTTACGGGCCCGAACTTGAAGCCCCTTTGAAACCTGGGAGCCTTTTCTTTCAACAGGCTTGTAGGAGCGTGCCCCCAGCCCTGTGCGTAAGCCTCGAATATACCCTGAACCCTAAACCCTAGGCCCTAAACCCTGGACTCGGTTGAGGGTTCAGGGTTTAAGCCAAAGTTTAGGCCCTAAACCCTAATCCAAAAACCCTACACCCTAAGCCTCCAAAACCCTGAGGATCGCACGATTGAATCGAGCTCTGGCGACTCTTCCTCCGCCCACATCATCGACAAGGAGAGAAGGCTTGGCAAGGTTGAGGCTTGTAGGGGGCTAGATGGTTGTGGTGCAGGGTACCTAGGGTTTAGGGTTTAGGCAAAGGGTTTGCTGCTATCTTTCCTCTAGGACTCTGTGGTGGGTTGAGGTACGACGAGGAAATGAAAAAAAGTGGTGGCCGAGTGCCTGGCTCGAGGTTGTTGAGGGCTTCAGCTGCTCAACTCGTTGAGCTACTGTTGGTTCTCAAGTTCCAGAGCCCGGGTTTTAAGTAGCGGCGCTTTCGACTGATCTGGCTAACTTTGATATTCCCACCCTAAACCCTAAACCCTAAACCCTAAATTCAAACCCTAAACCCTAAACCCTAAATCCTAAACCCTAAACCCAAAACCCTAAACCCTAAACCCTAAACCCTCACAGCAGCTAGGATCGGTCCTCCAGGGCCCTTCGGACACGCTCCGAGAATGTTTCGCTCCTTGGGTGGAGAGATGGGTGGCTTGCATTGGGTTTAGGGTTTAGGGTTTAGGGTTTAGGGTTTAGGGTTAGGGTTAGGGGTTTAGGGTTTAGGGTTTAGGGTTTAGGGTTTAGGGTTTAGGGTTTAGGGTTTAGGGTTTAGGGTTTAGGGTTTAGGGTTTAGGGTTTAATCCGAGCACCTTTAAAGAGTTTTTTTTCGGCCGGAAGCCCGCCGGAAGACTACTTTCCATTAGGGTGGATTTCGTATGGGGATAGCCCCCCACATTTAAAGGACATTTTTTGGGGTGTTCAAAAATCTGTCGGCAGGCTTCTTGTTTTGCTTGCGGAGATGCGAAGCTACAGCACCTCAGAGATCTGCAGCCTACTGTGTTTAATAGAGAATCAATGCAGGGCCATGGTCCAATTATTGCGGAACCCTGCCTTCCTTATTGCGGTGGGGGGGGGGGGGGGGGGGGGGGGGGGGGGGGGGGGGGGGGGGGGGGGCGGGGGCCCCCAATTAAACAGGTGCTCGGATTAGGGTTTAGGGTTTAGGGTTTCGGGTTTCGGGTTTTTGCATTGGGTTTTGTGGCCCGAAATTCCAAAGCAATCGACAAAAAGCGGCGCGGAGCAAACACGAGCTCTCTCCCTCTCCCGCAGTGGACACCCGAAATGCATGGAGCTGCAGCTTGCTGATCCTGGTCTTCTTCTTGAGTTTGGACTGGGGCGTCACGAAGGCAGCCCTCGAAATCGATTAGCAGACCAAGCATCGAAACCGCAAGAACCCCCAAACACTTCTCAGCTTGGAGGTCCGCGAAACCATCAGCCCTGAAAAACTTGGTAGCCCAGCAACCATATTACAATAAGGGTACCGTTTTGTGGGTTACTTTATATCACAACTTTGAACCAAAAAGGGGGAAGTACCACTGGGCTACCAAGAAAACGAACACCCGAAAGCAGACCCTCAGGTCCACAAGGGGGCGACCATCAATATCGCCACGTGGCTCCTCTTGCCGCTGCCGGTTGAGATAGCCTTGGGGTGCGGATCTTCAGGTTTCAAGTTGCAAGGAAGATCATGCACGCGATGCACGGCCAGCTGCGGTCATGATCGCAATCGTAAAATGCACACGCGCAAGCACACACGGAGGGGACTCCAGGGGAAGCTCCAAACCCGAAGAGGCTCTAACCCCCCCCCTCTTCCTGAAAGGCCGACAAAGCAGCGGATCTTTGCTTCGTGGTAGGCATCTTCCACGATACTGATGTTAACATTCAGGATCACCTGAGCAGTGAAGGAACGCCCTACTTATTGGGCAAAAAAAGCCGCGTATCTCTTGTTGGAGGGGGGTCCGTTTATAAGGAGTTTCAAATTTCATATTTCGGCTTATAACGAGGGGACGCCGCTTTAGCATTGGTCTTGAACCTCAGGTGTCTGAAGCTCAGAGTACCTCATGGCAATTGCGGGTGCTGCAGTTAGCTGCGTTTCGCTTTTCCGAAGTGTTGCGATATTTCAGCCGCCCCGGTTGGTGCTGCTGCAGGCTCTAAAGCGTGGAAGGCATGTACTCTTGGCGTGAAGCCCACAGCTTCTTTCCACCGACACGAACGAATGGATAATAGGATGAAGGGGCGTAAGGGTAGCTAGCAGCTTCCCTGAGACCAAACCTCTCGATGCCATGGGAGCCACGTAGATGGCAAAGAAGATGAAGATGTACAGATAAGCCTGCGCGTCTGAAAAAAGTTCTAAAGGGGACAAATCTGGGCCTCTCAGCGAGCTACAGGCTTGAAGTACGTACCTCTCTAGAATCTAGAATGACCTCGCCGTTAAGTACATGCTTCCTCCCCGAAGAATTCTGGAAGAGACTTTTCTGGAGGTCCCCGGTACTAGCACTTCCAGGCGACATTCAGGCCTCACAAAATCTGCACGCCCTAAATCCCCTGAAACCCCCCTAAGCCCTAACCCCCTGAACCCCCCTAAGCCACTTCATCCGCTTTTTTGTTGCATTCTTGCGAGGCCTAGGAGCCCGCTGACCCAAGGTGAGGCCCAAGTCAACTTTACCCAAGTCTTACTTGGGTCTTGTTTTGCGGTTTTGGGGTTTAGGTTTTTTCTGCCACCCGCCATGCAAGCAGGGGTATTGTTTGGGGCTTCGGGAAAAGTGGAGAGTGGGGGGGGGGGGGGGGGGGGAACCCCAAAATCCCCAAGTCAAAGCTCAACCCGAAAACCCCTTAAGGGTCCCGTAAGCTCAGCCTGCAGCAAGAAGCCACCCACCGAGCGGATCTCCCCTTGGGCTGGCGACTTGCTTTTAATTTGTTTTGTTCTTCTTTTCTCTCAGGACTTCGGGTATAGCCCTAAACCCTAAACCCTAAACCCTAAACCCTAAACCCTAAACCCTAAACCCTAAACCCTAAACCCTAAACCCTAAACCCTAAACCCTAAACCAATATGTTTTTGTTTCAGGGCTTCGGGTTTAGTAAGGGTTTCGGGCTTTAAGGATGGCCAGGCCTTGGTTGGGGGGGGCTGCTCTTGGCTTCAGGATTGGATGACATCATGAGAGTTGAGGGTTCGGGGTTCATCCTTGCCTCCCTCAGCCCTAAACCCTAAACCCCAAACCCTACACCCTAAACCGTGTTTTTGTTCTTTCCGAATTTCCTAAACCCTAAACCCTAAGCACTAGGGATCCTCAGAGTTCAGGGGGCTTTTTTGGTGTAGACAAATCCTAAACCCGACATGCTGAACCCTGAGCCCCCCCACACCCTCAGGTGCTCTTAGCCTTCATGCAGGGTTGAGGAGACTTCGGGTTTCTGCAGCACCTTCTTCAAGGAGCGAACATCGGGATTTAGGGTATAGGGTTTAGGGCACGCATGGGGTTCAAGTAGCTTTGGGCTGGGGGGAGGAGACGCAACCTTATCCTTCAGAAAGATGCGAGCCAACTGAGGCAAGTTTCTGAAGGCGTCGTGGATAGAGTCGCCATTCCTCCGCTCCATGCCGTCATGTGGAGCTGCTCTGATTAGGGCTTAGAGGTTGCGCTCCGACTCAGGCTGCGCGACGCATCTACTACGCCTATGTTGGCGGTGCTGGCGGCTCTCCCCTAAACCATAGACCCTAAACCACGGGATTCCACCTCAGGCAGATTTCCAAAGACTGTCGTCATCGCTTCCCAACTAATCCCCAGAACCAACATAAATACTCTGCCTATGAACCCACAAATATCTTACGTAGCATACTACCATAAGAAAACGCGTAGGGGTTTGGGGCTCTTGAGGTACAGCCCTGAACCCCAAACCCTATAATGCTGCCTAGGGGCATCAGCGAGAATAGCATCTCCGCTGCGCTAGTCGGATCTGCAAACATCGCGGACTTCCTCAAGACGGCTCCGAAGACAAGGTTTAAGGGTAGGGTTCAGGGTTCAGGGTTCAGGGTTCAGGGTTCAGGGTTCAGGTTTCAGGGTTCAGGGTTCAGGGTTCAGGGTTCAGGGTTCAGGGTTCAGGGTTCAGGGTTCAGGGTTCAGGGTTCACGGTTCACGGTTCAGGGTTCAGGGTTCAGGGTTCAGGGTTCAGGATTTAGGGTGTAGGGTTTAGGCTTGCTTCAGCCCAAGCCCATCCAAGCCCTCAAACTGCCATGACGCCCTGGCATTTGTTCGTGTCATTTTGGAGAGCCGATCATGAAACGACGGATGCCCTGAAAGACTTGCTTGCTCAATTTTGCACACTACTCGCAGCTCCATCTCCAGGTTTAGGGGGTTTGGAGTATGCAGTTGAGCTGGAGGCAGGGAAGCAGTGAGAAAGAGAGAGAGAGAGAGAGAGAGCGACATGAACCTATGTGTATATATATATATACACATATGTAGGGGGCCACACTCCCGGAAGGGAAGAGCCAGACCACTGTTACGTCACGAAACCTGACATCTCAGAGAGGCCCCAAGCCCCGAACACACACTACACGACAAGTCTCCAGAAGAGGCATACTCCCAGGAGGATGAAGGCAAAGAAGAACCTCGTGTGAGGCTTGCTGGTTATCAGGGTGGTGATTATAGGGTGTATATTGATTCCAATATAAGGGGATTCAGAGTTTTGGGATGATGGGGTTTGGAAGTTTAGCCGTCTTTCGGTGCTGTTGAGATCCTTTTGCTTTGTGTCTGTGTGTGTGTGTTGCTTCCTTACTTGGGGAGAGGGACGAAGCAGGGGTAGCTTGAAAAGCTATGTGGGAGTGTGGGAGTGCAGCCCCCTGGACTCTGTAAAAGCAGGGGTAGCTGCTTACTTCCCGGCTTTAGTTGCTGGAAGTCTTGCCCCATACCGACAAAACTGCGTAGCGGTTAGTACCTCTTCCAGCCCCAAAAGCCCGCGTGAACAAGAAGTGATACCTCTGGGTTCTATGCCAAAGGAGTGTGCAGGACTGGTCCCAATCGGTTATGCAGCGATTGTAGGGTGGGCCTAGTCTACTCTTCCATGGGCTTCTCCTGCTCACACTGTGCCAGAAAGAAAAGAGCGTGGCGGGAGTGGGGGGGGGGGGGAACATCAGCGGTTTGCGCTTAGAGATTAGGGTGATGCCATGGCACGGCGCCACCGAGAAGAAGAGCTGCATGATGCGAATCCCACTGCGCGCAATGGTGTGGAAGGCAATGAAGTAGCCTGAGAGCTCCATGCGCTCTAAACCCTGTACACCCTAAACCCCTAAACCCCATAAACCCTGTAAAACTCCCTATGAGCCACAGAAGCCCTACATAACCCAGAAGACGACACTCCACATGCCCTCCGAGGGGCTCGGAAAGCTCTCGAAGTACTGGATCATGTTCCTGGCGATGTCAAAGGGTCTCGGGGTTAGAGTTCAAGGCTCAAGGTCGAGGGTGTGGTGAGTAGAGGTTGCTAGGGGGTGCGGACTCAAGATGAGCAGTAGCGCGAGGTCGACAGCTTCGTGCGCGACTGCATGCCAAAATTGTTCCCTCTCGGCCAGAAAGCCGCGTCAAACAAGACTCCTAATAGCGAAGCTTAACGCATAAACCCTACTTGATGCACGGGCCAAGGGGCAGCCATGTCAAAAAGCAGCTGAACCCAACCTTACAAGGCAGCTGAGAGGGATGCTCTGGGACCTCTGTCCCAGAATTACCCTAAACCCTAAACCCCTGTCAACCACCCCTAACAGCTCCGAACCCTTACGTAAGCCCTAAAGACCTGAAGTGTAGACTCCCCAAGCCCCAAAGCCTACAATTCCCTGAGCCTTTTTTTCGACATTGGTACCCGGTTTGGGTTTATAGGGCTTGTAGGGATTTTGGGTTTATGGCGAGTTTATCGGGTTTGTAGGGTTTACAGGGCTTATAGGGCTTGTAGAGTTCACAGGGTTTACAGGGTTTGCAGGGTTTAGGGCTTCGGGTTTAGGGTTTAGGGCACAGTCAAGCTTCTCTCTTTCACTTCAACTAGAGGTGTTTAGCAGGCTGCTGCTTTTTCGTCACCCAAGGTCCACGCGTGGGCTGTTGTTTAGGGTTTAGGGTTTCGGGTACTTCCCAAACCTTATAAACCCTCAAGAGCCCTGAAGTCAGTGTGAATCCCGGGTGCCCACATAAAGCGCTGGCCAATCTCCGGGCGGGAGCGCAGGCATTCGACAGCGGCGACCTGCAAAATCGTCCGAAGTGTTCTGGGTACGGGGCTTCTTTCGGGGTTTAGGCTTCTTTTGCCACCCGCCAAGCTCTTGGCATGTGCTGCGAAGACGACTTAGGGTTCGGGGTAGTTGCGGGGTCCTCAAGACAGACAAACTTCCTGCCCAAGGCAAGGGCCCTAACTCCAGCAGCCTGGTATCACCCTCAATCTCCTGACAATACTTGGAGGTTCATGGTACTTCTTAGCCAAGTATAGCTGTACTTATAACCATATTAGAGCACTTAAGGGGCTTCTAAGTGGGTGGTCGGGCAACTTTGCATGAGAGATGGCGGGGCCGTTTGGGTTTTCTTCGCGTCACAGCAAGAGGATGCTAGAAGTCGACCTCGCTCAACAAGCAATAAACCCTAAACCCTAAACCCTAAGCCCTACACCCTACACCCCCTAAACCCTAACCCCTAAACCCCTAAACCCCTAAACCCCTAAACTCCAAACCCCCCCTCACCCCCCTAAATTCAGAATCTAGCCCTTTTGCAAGTGAGAAGCCAGTTGCACGCCGTTGGATGCCAGAGCTATGGCCCACCTGGGTAGGCTCAGTCAGGATCAGAGAGCAGGGCATCTCAGCTTTGAACCCTAAACACCCAGTACTTCCAAGCCCTGAGCCCCCGACCCTCCCAAAAATCCCCAAGACCTGAAACCCCAAACCCCCCCTCCCCCCACCCCAAATCCCAAAAGCCTAACACCCCCCCCCCCCCCCCCCCCCCCCCCCCCCCCCCCCCCCCCCCACCCCAAATCCCAAAACCCTCATCCCCAAGATGCCCCTTTCTGATCACTGAACTGCCCAAAACTTCCGGGCGCGGCCTTTTGTTCAGGGTGGCATAGAAGAACCGAACATGCAAGTTGAGAGTAAAGAGGGAGTATGCAGAGTAGCGCTGAAGGATGTTGTTACTGGGCTTAGGGTGCTGTCTATAGGGTTAAGGGTATTCGGGCACTGTAGCGGGGTTCTGGGTTAGGATGTTGCCCCGAACATCCCAAAGTTTAGGGTGATGGAGTGCCCAGACAATGCTTCAAGGAAAGCCCAGGCCGCCAAATTGAGAGCATCGAGGCCACGTCCTGGCAAATGAGGCAGCACAAGCCTTTAGGGCTCTCGGGTTTTAGGCTTTCGGGTTTAGGGTCCTAAACCCAAAACATCCCATAGCCACAGTACGCACAATAGCCAGGGGGAACGTCCCAACAGAAGCCCATCTCAACAAGAGGGAACTGCAACTGGGGTCGAGGTACCTGCACGAAACCCGACATCCAAACCCTAGACCCTAAACCACTGTTCAGCAGGCTTGAGAATCTCGCCCCAAAACCCTAAACCCTGAGTTGGGTTTGGGGGAGTTTAACGGTTGGGGGACAAACCCTAAACCCTAAACCCTACACCCTAACTAAACCCTTAACGCTAGACCCTAGACCCTCCCTCGAGCCTCATCCCCTGAAGCCTAGACCCCAAACCCTATCAGTCCAAAACGCGTCGGAAGCCCCTAAGCCCTAAGCGGACCTGGGCGGAAAGCTGGGCCCAGGTCTGCGAGGAGGCCCGGAAAGCTCGGATCACACGAAAGCTCCTGTGGGGTAGGGCTCCAAATTCAGGAGTGGGTTCAGGGTTTATAGGGTTTAGGGTTTAGGGTTTAGGGTTTAGGGTTTAGGGTTTAGGGTTTAGGGTTTAGGGTTTAGGGTTTAGGGTTTAGGGTTTAGGACCTAAGGTTGGGCTTGGGGGGGTTTCGGGGTTTGGGGTTTGGGGCTTGCGACTCAGGTCCCCCCCACTCTTGTTGTGGTCCTGTGCTGGGGTTGCGTTTAGGGTTTGCAGGGTTTGCGGTGCAGGGTTGAAGACCCAAACCCTAAACCCTAAACCCTAAACCCTAAACCCTACACCCAGCAAATAGGGCTTGGTGACTTTGGCCTCTCCAGGCTCTTATACGCTGAAGGTGTTTGATGGCCAGCGTGGTGCACGACAGACTTTTAAGGGACTTTTGGGATGTGAGTTTGATGGCCAGCGTGGTGTTCACAGAGTCATTCTCACATGCGGCTCCCTATCTTGTTGAGGGTTTAGGACTCAGCTTATAGGCTCTGGGGCTGGTGTTTTTGGGAATTGGGAAAGTAGGGATATCCCCTACCACCGGGCAGAATCGCACTTTGGACCCAGCAACAGAGCAAGACAAGCACAAGCAACAAAAAAACGCCTAAACCTTCGTAACGTGAAGAAAAATGCTGAGCTGTGCTGCTTGCCTGTCAATGGCTACCAGCAACTCTTGTGTGCTTGATGGCTTCGGTTCAGGTATGAAACATTGCACGACTTCAACTAAGTTGGCCCTTTACTTTCAGCCACGTGAGAAGGTTTTCCGAAACAAGCTCCTCTCGGCCTTATAGGCTAGCCAGTTCCTTGGGGACGAAATGAGCCCTAAAATTGGGGGCCATATACCCTGACTACTATAATTCTTATTAAGGTATATGAACCATAAACCCTTTTAGGGTTCATGTCGTCCCCAGATGCAGTGCCAGCAGTCCCAGAACCTCTACGACCACTCATGTTCCGATCACAGTCGTCCTCCGGATCTTCCGCAGGATGAGAAGGACGGAGAGCACCTTTGTTTTTGCTGCAGAGGAGCTCACAAGTAGTCGATGTTTCTCAGGGACTAGATGGTACCCTTATGACAACATACCCTAGTAAGTACCAGGCATATGTCATTGCCCCAAGGAAATTCGTAAGTATTTCACACCAACCGGAGAACCTGGGTGCCTGCATTCCCTATTTCCTACAAGCAAAAAGTGGAGCCTTCATGATGCGGCTAGATATCTTGTGGCCGCGCCACAGCTGACACGGCGTTACAGCATCCTCAACCCTTTAAGACGCTCAACCAACAATATATATATATATATATATATATATATGTATATATATATATATATATACATTTATATAATATAATATTATATTATAGTATATATTATTATATATTATATATTATATATTATATATTATATATTCTATTATATATATACATATATTCTATATATATAAATAAATAAATAAATAAATAAATATATATATATATATATATATCGCAGGGCTTCCAGGCAACCAACACACACACACACACAAATCTCCGCAACATTCGGGCGCTGCCATGCCACCGCCTAGCATGGCACCAGCATCAATATAACGAAACTAATCTAGGGGCCTCAACAATTGGAATAGGGTTTGGGGGCGGGGGGCGGGGGGGGGGGGGGGTGTATTGTTAAAGACTTATACAGGGACCACAAGGGAATAATATGAGTCATTCTTCCGACCCCCGATATTATGCCTTGAATTGATCATGGGGTCCTTCACGTGATTTACAGAATGTTCTTTAAGGAGGGGTACTGGGAATAGATATTAATGCTTATTCCGACACCTCTTTTAATCAATAGAGCCTCTGGCTGGTGATCTTCCATTGCAGCTGGGCGGCCGCGAGAGCACCGACAGAGATCGACAGTACATGCATGTACTGCCAGTCCTGCAAGTGCGGGAAGTCTATGATTATCTTTTGAAGAGTTTAGGGTTTAGGGTTTAGGGTTTAGGGTTTAGGGTTTAGGGGTTAGGGGTTAGGGTGACAATCGACAAAAGCAAACTCTCTGCAGAAGCATGAAGTCATCTCTGAGTGCAAGTCTGTTTCAAGCGGTTGGTGGATGTCTCACCCCTTCCTCAAGAACATATTTGTAACGCTACCTGATAAGGGACCCCCAACTTTAATAAGGCAGGTATTTGAACGCGGAGTTTTGAACCTTAAGCGGTCACGGATTGCCGTGCTCTAGCAAAGTTCTGGGGATTGTATAGGTAATCTGTATTTCATAGCTAGGGAAGTGCCGTAAGAGGGGCAAAAGGGGGGATATAATTAAGGGGTTTATCATGGGGGTGCCGTGTTGACCCTTACCAACCGGGAACCGAGGCAGAAACGCAGGAAACTGCCCGCACCTGAAGCACCACTCTCGACGAGTACCCTCGCAAACCCCTTATCCTCTGCCGCCCCCCCCCGCCTTGGCTTGACAGTCTGTGGCGGTGGCATCCTCCCAGAGGATCCCACTTTGGCAGGAATTTGGGCTTCAGGGCTTTTTGGACGTTTCATCACCTTCAGACGAGTTTTGGGGTTGAGGGTTTAGGGTCTGCGGGTGTCGGGTTTAGGGTTTTCGGACCAGTGATTTTGAGGCTTGAACACTTCGCATATGGAGGGGGTGGAGGGTCCTGGCAACCTACCGGCCTAACTCTAAACCCTTAACCAGAAAACCTAAACCCTAAACCCTAAACCCAAACCCCAAAACCCTAAACCGGCCTAACTCTGAGGATTTGTGTAGGGCGGCTTGGGAGTCTTCTTCTGTGGGCTGCTGAGGTGTCAGAGTTGATGGGGTTCAGGGCTAAGAAAAAACGCCAAACCTATAGGGTTTCGGAGTTGGGGGGCCCATGATCAGAGCTCAGCCCGAATTTAGGGGCGGCGGGTGTAGTCTGCAAGGAGGTGATGCAGAATGGCTTCTTGCGCCGTCAGGTTGAGCTCAAAATCGAATGCCCTACACACACACACACTGGACTTGAAGAAATAAGTTCAGATAGGGGTACAGTCATAAAGCCTACTCCCCAAACCCCAAACCCATAACGCAAATCCTAAACCCATGACCCTGTCTGCCCCCCCCCCCCCCCCGCTCCAGAATCGTGCGGAAGTCCCCAGCTGCCCGGCCGTCGAATGTCCTGGGATCCATGATATATGATTCATATTGACATGAAACAAATGCTAATTATTGTCATTAATACTTATTATGCTTATGGACAGTTGAACTTTGGATTAAGGCGCCCTGCCCAGATCTTGAAAATGTCGGGCACTTATCGAAGATGATTCTTCTGCTGGGCTCTCTTCATGCTTGAACTTTCGCATTTGGTTCCTGAGTCCTTCTCTCCCTCTCTCTGGCTTGCTCGCTCCTGGCCTCGCATACCAGTCCCCTTCAACATTTTTGAGCCCTGAGCAATGGCGTCACAAAAACTCGAAACCCAAGACCCAAAACCCTAAAACCCTAAACCCTACATGTTGCAGCTCGTCTCTCAGCAAGTAAGCCGGGACTCGTGGCAATGTCCCAGCGGTAGACGCACTGGAAGCCTCTGGCTTCCGACAAAGTCTTGGAAAAAGACTTAAGCAAGCCCCCCGACCCCCCGCAGTACCCACTTATTCGCAAGGGAGCCCTCAACCCTGAACTAACCTGCCTAAACCCTCAGCCCCTCAGCCCATACATCAAGAGTCATGTCAGCTGAGGCTTGGACAGTTCGTCACCTGAGGGGCAAGATCTATTCTGTGGTTTGATGGGTTTGGGGCCGTACTACCCCCCTACTACCCCCCTACTACCCCCCCTACTACCCCCCCGACCAACCCCGCAACCCTAAACCCTAAACCCCTACTACCCCCTTACTACCCCCTATACGACCCCATATATACTCCAGCCTGTTGCGGGCCGCAGATGTAGCCGATCTCGTCGAAGCGCTGCTGAGCGCTGATCTCTCGCACGAGGGGCCTCCCATCCAGGCTCTGGATCAACATGACACTGCTTTTGTTGTGTTTAGGGTTTAGGGTTTGGGGTTTGGGGTTTAGGGTTTAGGGTTTAGGGTGGGCGGGGGGGGGGGGGGGGGGGGCTCTATCTTTTGAATGATGGCCTTAACAAGAAAAGCCCACATCTCTTAGATCGCCCCCCCCCCCCCCCAGGAAAGTTTTCGGGAGGCATCGCTTGATTTCTAACGACCCTCAGAAGCAAAGTTGAAAACCCTGAAAACTCCATGCAGCCTCCTAGTAAGAATCCTCAAGCCAACTTTTGTGAAGGCGATTGCTCTGAACCTCTCTCTTATCGAGCCAAAAAAGAAACGCGGCCTTTCAGGTCCTCAATAAGGACATCAAAACTATACCCCCCTTAGAACCTTAATAAAAATACTATTTTTAATATCCTCTTGGGTTTTACATAAACAAAAATAAAAAAAATCCCAAGGGGGAAAAGAAAACACCAGGGAGGCTCGGCTCAGGCCCGCGCAAGAGATCCAGGTCGAAGATGAAGGGGAAGAGATCTTGGCTCTCTTTGGTTTCTGGGTCGAGGCACCATGTTTGGAGTGGGTTTTGGGGGGATTTTGGGGACTCCTTCTGGGTCTGGGAGTATATGTGGTGGTGAGGGGGGGGGGGGGGGGAAGAAAATTGAAATTAGGGTTGTCGGTGTATTTTCACCAAGGACCTCAAGAATCTGGGTGTAGGGCACCGGCTGCCACAACACTACAGAGGCACCACGCTTACGAAGAAGTCTGTCTGTTGCGGTTGCGCAGGCCACCCTGAACCCTGAACCCTAAACCCTTTTGCATCCAGGTCCCCAAACCCTTAACCCTAAACAAACCTTGTGTTTTCTCGCCGAGATGCCCTGGAGGTAAAGCTCCGGCCTCTTGTGCCCCAGCCATGCCTTTCGCTCCACGGGGATGCTCTGCCTGGCGAGAGGAAGAAAAGAACCCTACTTTTCTTCCAACCCCTAAACCCTACACCTACACCCAAAATTGCTAAACCTTAAACCCTAAACCCTTTTTTAACCTTAAACCCTAAACCCTAAACCCTAAACCCTAAGGAACGCAGACTTTCGGAAAGTAGCATACAACCTCAGAGGTTGTCCACCGCATTTCGCTGTTCTCTCAACAGGGCCGGAGTTGGGGACTGAAAGTTGCAGGCTTTGGTGTCTCAAAGGCCCGAATTCTGAGACCAATTCTATCCAGGGTTTAGGGTTTAGGGTTTAGGGTTATCTAGAATAGGGGAGGGCCACCGACCCCAAGTCGCATGAAGAACGAGTCCGTGCGATGAAGCAACTATGCATCGAGGATGCTGGGCGCCGTCGCGAAAGAACACGTTCACGTTCAGCAAGTCCTGACATTGGCTTACTGGGTTAAGGGTTTAGGGTTTAGGGTTTAGGGGGTTACAAGCTGATGGTCCTTGCAACTGCGTTCTCACAGAGACCAACACCGACACCTGCTTGAGAGGGAGGTAAATCAACTCGACAACCTCAACCCACTCTTGGAGCGAAGGGAGGCCTGTAATGCCCAACACCCAACGAAACAAAAAGCCCCAGGGAGAGGGTCAATGTCAGGATTTTGTCGAGAAAAAAAGTATCTGAGCAGTGCTCTTGCGTGACACCGCTCTAATTACCAAGCATGGTTGCCTTACAGGAAGGGAAGCCCCATTTCAGATGCATGCTGACTGACGTTGTCAGAAGCCATGAGCGCCAACAGTCTCGAATCAGGGTTGCCATATGACGACACATTGGAGCCCACTCTTCCCTGCCACTCAAATCGAAACGCATCTCATTCCAGCACACTGCCTTTATCACCCTAAACCCTAAACCCTAAACCCTAAACCCTAAACCCTAAAACCCTAAACCCTAAACCTAAAACCCTAAAACCCTAAACCCCAAAACCCTGACCAAAGCAACCTCCACCCGTTAAGACTCTCCAAAGTCGAAGAACCTTCAGGCTCATGTACCCCTAGCCCTTAAGCCCTGAACCCTAAGCCCTAAGCTAAACCCTAAGCCCAAGCCCCTAAGCCCTAAGCCCTAAGCCCTAAGGCCCTAAGCCCTAAGCCCTAAACCGATACACTCTTCCTGCTACCCTCAAACTCATCCAAACTTGTGAGTCTCTACAAGTAGCCCTCATCCTTGTGTATGAGCCCAAAGATAATACCCGAAGCCCTAAACCCTAAACCCTAGCCCTAAACCCTAAACCCAGTAATTGGGGAGAGAGTCTGGGCTAACCAGCTCGTACCGAACGATGGAGCGGTTGTTGATCATGAAATGGTTCGTGATCCTGGTCACACTGGTGCTTGTTGGTAATTAGCGTTAAGAAATGTCGAATGACAAATGTCGCGTGTCGAATAAGTTTTGGCAGTTTGGTCGGTTGCAAATAAATTTTAACGCCCCCGGTTTAGGGTTTGGCGTTTAGGGTTGTTTCCCGAGAGTTGAGAGGGGGTTAGGGCTTAGGGTTTGGGATGTAGGGTTGGCGGCTTGCCAGGTGGGTTGGGGTTGATGAACCGGGTTGTGGTTTAGAAGAGTTTGGGGTTTGGGGTTGACAAGGGTTTTGGGCTATCTTAAGGGATTAGGCTTACCAAGGGCTTAGTTAGGGCGCACAAGGGCTTAGGGTCTGAGGTTTAGAGTGTTTCAGGTTCTGTCATGTATCAAAATTCGGGGACCAAGTGAACCCCAAAATGGGGATCATACACCCCGTGCTCTCGTCATCCCTCAGACGGTTGTCGACCATAAACCCTTGTATGCCTCCTGGTCATAGCAAGTTCTAGTTCACTCCTCCCTAGGTGTCTCAATGAAGTTCTATCATACAGGATCTCAATTATCTGCCAATATTGTCCCCCCGCCAACATGTTGCCATTAACTGTTGACATGTACCAAAGGAGCATGTTATGGCGACGGGGAGTGCCCTGGCGTTAAAAAATGTATCGCAAGAAGCCGTGGGCCCACACAGCGTGTGCCCCTTGGTTTCAAGCTGGGGTTAGGGTTCAGGGAAGCCCTCCCCTGAACTGCGAACCGCCCTCACACCCGGTTTACCGTCGTCTAGGCCAATCAGCCAGATTCATCGTGAGAAAGCTGGCAATAGCAAGCTGCCGAAATCCCAAAGGAAACAGGGTGCAGGGTTTACCCCTAAACCCTAAACCCTAAACCCTAAACCCAAAACCCTAAACCCAAAACCCAAAACCCTTAACCCTAACCCTAAACCCTAGGTCGAGGTTTTGGGTTTAGGCTTAGGAGAGGAACTGCAGCGGACGGCCAAGGTTCAAGTTCGTCAAGGCTTTCTGCAGCTCATCCGGGGAGTGTAGCTGGTCCCCATTCCTCAGTAGTTGGTGCTTCAGGGAGTTTAGTGGTTTAGGCTTTTGGGTTTTGGGTTTAGGGTGTAGTCCCCATTCCTCAGTTGCTGGTGCTTCAAGGGTTTGGGGTTTCTGCTTTAGGATTTTGACAAGGGTTTAGGGTTTAGGGTTCAGGGTTTAGTCCCCATTCCTCAATACTTGGAGAGACTAAGCTTGCAGACCCTGCCTCGGCCTAGGCTTTAGTGTTTGGGTTTCTCTAGCTACGCTCCTATCTAGTCTTGGTGGCCCAGTAACCCTGAACCTTGGGATGCTCCCCCTATTATACTAGCAGTCCTTTAGTAGGGATTTATAGTAGGGGGTACCAGAACCCCTATAAAGGACTGTTAGTATAAGGACATCCCACCCTGAACCCTACCTACACCTCATAGGAGCCCCTGGCAAAGCCCTAGCAGGGGTCAGCGCGAGCCCTGAAGATGCAGGAAGCCCTCAATGGCCAAGCAGAGGGTTCAGGGTTTAGGGCTTAGGGTTTAGGATTTAGGGTTTAGGGTTTAGGGTTCAACAAAGTAACATGGCCTACTTGGCTGGGTCTGGGAAGGCACCTGAGGCACTTCACTCTTAGCAACTGAAAGACATCCTCGGCTGCAAGCCCAGGCGTCGTGAACATGTGTACCAGGTGCTGGTTTGTCCTCTGAGGCGGTAGCAAGGGAGGGGGGTCCATCTTCAGGCAGAAGCTTAGGAACTTGACTTGGCTGCACTTAGCAGGGCAGCTATAAATTTAGTTTTTTGCAGCCTTACTAAGAAACCCCATAAACCCAAAAAGGCTCAGGACCTAAAGTTACAGTAAAGCACCACAGAGTTGATGTGGTGCTGAGTGAAGAACCCTGATTTTTTGGCAACCATCCACTCCCAGCCACCTCAGCCCCTGGAACCCACCGCAGTGTCAAGAGAAGTCCTGGAAACATGCTCGATGTCTCGCTGGAAGTAGATGACGGCCTGTCCCAGACGCAGACAGCGGAAAGGAGAGCTGTGGTTTAGGGTTTAGGGTTTAGGGTTTTGGGGTTTAGGGTTTAGGGTTTAGGGTTAGATTGAGGCTTCTGGAATAGGTCCAGGGTTCCAGTTTTGGGGGAACGTAAACCCCTAGCCTAAATACCCCAACACCCAAACCCTGACTGAACCTGAGAATTTGCTCGCCAAATCGCACCTTTTCTAGCCTAGAGCCAGGGCTGGAATTCTTGTGCGGGTTAGGATTTAGGGTTATTGGGTTAGAGGGTATAGGGTTTAGGGTTATAGGGTTCAGGCTCAGGTTTCAGGGCTTCGGATGTAGGACTTCTTGAAGGTGCAGGTATGTTCTGTTCTTCCACCAGCCTAGCTATCGCACTCCATGGGGCCATGTTTAGGATTTAGGGCTAGGGTTTAGGGTGAAGGGTTTAGGGTTGAAGGTTTAGGGTTTAGGGTTTCGGGAAACTGAACAAGTTCGGTAACCAAACCATGGACAAGTAGGTGTTGGGCTCTTGAAGCGAGCCTGGAACGGGATGCATCTTTGTAGTGTATTGCTCTGAACTTCTTTGAGTGTCCCCCCCCCCCCACACCTCTCCAACCCCAACAGCCTGCGACGTGACGGCGACGCTAAGGACGATGTGGATCAGGAACTTGCAAGGAAAGCCTCAACCCAAAACCCCATCATGAGCTCATGCCCTAAACCCTATCCCCAAACCCCGAAGCCCTACGACCTATTTCTCCTGAGACCTAAGGGCCGACGGCCCCATATTTTGGGGAATTCGAGGACCCTAGATGGTGTTGTGCCCTGAGTGTTCTGGGAATCGGATTAGTAGGTCTCTGGAAGTAGTTGAAGACACATGATCAGCTCTTCTGCGAGCAGTGCAGAGGAAAGTGTCAGGTTCAAGCCTGAGGACCCACATCCCCGAGCCCTGTATCCACCCTCAAGACCACATGCATCCCCAGCCAAAGTTTGAGATCGCGTATCCTAGACTTCTGTGATTTGAGTGAATAAGGTTCAACGACCCTACACCCTAAGCCCCAAACCCTTTTGGGGCGCACTCTGTCGCCCAAGGCATATCCCTACAAGACCCCGGAACCCGGGGACCAAATGAACCCGCCACACCCCGCCACACACAGGTTTCGACTCTCGCACTAGCACAAGCAGGCAAGGCTCCGGTAGGTCAATCTCGTGAGAGGACTGGGGTTCAGGGTTTAGGGTCATACGTAATGCCCTTGTACGAATAGAACTACGACTAGAATTTCCATAAAGGTACATGAACCCTAAACCCTAAACCCTAGACCCTTTAAACGGGGTTCATTTGGTCCTCCCAGAAAACGTAGGCACTGTGATAACTCGAAGACCTGGGCGCAATGCAGCACAAGCCACGCTTGTAGTGGACCCACTTTTCAAAGGGATTCAGGAAGAGGGTCTCCACCTGGGCTCGTAGGGTTTAGGGTGTAGGGCTAGGGTTTAGGGTTTAGGGTTTAGGGTTTGGGGTTTAGGGTTTAGGGTTTGGGGTTTGGGGTAGGGTTTAGGGCTTAGGGTTTGGGGTCTACCTCGGAAGGGTCCTCTGCCAAAGCCATGTCAGGGCCTCTAGATCGCGTAGCGAAGCCACCCCGAAAGACACATTTTTGAACCCGGAGCACGAAGCCCTAAACCCTAGCCCTAAACCCTAAACCCTAAAACCTAAACCCTAAACCCTAAACCACAAACCCTAGCCCTAAACCCTAAACCCTAAACCCTAAACCCTCGAGAGCGCTAAGCGCCGCACGATGTGCATCTGCGGGTCCTGTGGACGCCGGCGGCACATCGCGGCAGGCGCTCGACGGAGCCGCAGGGCATGCGAGAAGCGAAGGCGGCTCTTCTCTTGCCCCTTTGGGGCTATTTAGGGTTTAGGGTTGAGGGTTTAGGGTTTATAGGGTTTAGGGTTTAGGGTTATGTGCAAGCACTCTCTGCAACAGCAGGGTTTAGGGTCTAGGGTTTAGAGCATGGAAGGCTAAAAAGTGGCTGGGTTTAGGGTCTGAGTGAGGAGTTGTAGGGTCTGCTTAAGTTGGCTTCTGAGTTTAGGTCCGAGGTGCTAGCTGCTAACACGGTTTTTGGGCCCTTACAGCATCCGGCTCGTTATATCCTATTAACCCTAAACCCCCTAAACGCTGAAGCCTGAACCCTAAACCCTCCAGAGTGGGGGATTGGTAAGGCTCTGCAAGTTGAGCCATCAGCTGAGGAGTGTAGTGAATCCACAGGAGAAGGGGTTTAGGGTTTAGGGTTTCGACTTTAGGGTTAAGGGTTTAGGGTCGCCTGCCGACCTTGTGGAGCTCCTCAAGCCCTACCGAGTAGGGATCCCATGTATCCTCAACTTGGGATCAGACACCCCTATGCTACCACGCTCCCGATCATACACCCTAAACTACCAAAATCCCGATTCGGGCGTATGGACTGCTTAATCCGGATTCCGGCTCTCACTAAGCCCCTATAGAGGCCCGACAGTGAATTCCTAAAGCCCTACAACTGCACGACGAGCCCGCAACGGCAAACCAAGGATGACTACGGAGGCTGAAAGATTGAAGGGAGCAATGAAACGCTCTCAAGTGTGACGCGAAAAGTGACCAGCTGAGGTTGAATTCTCACCGTCATCCTCCGAAGCCCACGAGCAACAGAAGCCCACACATCGCAAAAAACTAGAAGGCGCCCTAACTTTCAAAACCCAAAACCCTACTTGTTTCGCAGGCTCCCCTTAGAGGGTTCTTAAGCAACCTGCAACAACAAATAGGTTTTGGGGCTCTTCAGGTAAACCCTGACTAGCCCTCAACGCTCTTCCCCGGGCAGATGGGACCTCGAAGGCATGACTCTTCAGCAAGATCTCTCGGAAGGAGAGGCCCTGGGGCCTCTGCCAAGAAACCCAGGAAGAGGCCCAGAACCCAAAAAAAATTTGGGGTTTCCGAAATTAGGGTGTACCCTCCTGGGGTCCTTATTATTGCAAGGGAATCCTACTGTTTGGGGACGATTTTTGGCGTCCCCTTTTTTTCGTAAAACCTCCATATCCCGAAAACGCGGAGGGGCTGTGGGGGGTCAAGGATGTTCTTGAAGGAAGGGGTCTTCTTGGAGTGGGAATTTGTGCTTGAGCTTCAATCCAACCTGCAAAAAACTGGGCCAATGGGGAACCTTAGCCTTCCAATTTAGGGTTTAGGGTTTAGGGTTTAGGGTTTAGGGTTTAGGGTTTAGGGTCCCTGAGGGCTTTTAGGGTTTGGTGTTCGAGGATTTCGAGGATTTCGCTCGGCACCATCAGGCATGTCATCACGCTCTCCCACGCCCCTTTGGCTGCTCCTATGGCCGTGATTGCAAGCTATGTGCTAACGGTAGCCTGAACCCTTTTTGCAACTGGGCCTGCAGGCTAGCCGGATCCAAGCAGCACTGAGTCAGCAGTCGTCACCCAAACTGTCAAGGATGAGCGGCCAGGTTGATTGCAGGGCGTCACGAAATTCCAGGAGTGGTCGGAGGAGGTCTGTCCAAACCGCCTGAACCCAATGAATGCCTGAACGCAGAACCCTCTCCCTCTTTACCCCGCTTTATTATGGGGATATACTACCTATGAATATATAATATATATATATATACACATAAATAAATAAATAAATAAATAAAAATATAATATATATATATATATATGTGTTCATGTATGCGCTTATTTATTTATACAATAAGGCGTGCTCGACGAGTGGCTCGTCCGGCGCTGGGAAGGATGTCTCATCCGTGCCTTACACGCTCAGGCCTATATAAACAAAGCTTTGTAAACCAGAAAGACTCAGAAAGACGACTTAAGCCCAGAACCATCATTCCCTCGATATGTCTTAGGGCAATTCATCCTCCTAGGGTTGAGACAAGCACAGCTGGAATGCCCAAGAGCTTAGGTTTGGAGCTGTTAGGGGAGTGTTGCCACCGGATCCCTAAACCCTAAACCCTAAATCTAAATCCTAAACCCTAAACCCCGCCACACAGCCCCTAAACCGGACTCAGGGGTCTGCCACTTCGCTCCACCCATCGCTTCAGGAGTTCCACGATGGACGACCGGTCGGACGCCTCCCCAGTGCTTCAAGAAGAGTAGGGGGGGTGCGGAAGTAAGGGGCGAGTACGCCGTACACCCTAAACCCTAAACCCTAAACCCCACAGCCCCTCTCCCTCCGCCTGCCGGCCCTGCGTCTCCAGCTCAGCTCCCACTTCGACGGCTCCCCGCGCGGCGCGGGGGTTCCGAAACCTGAGGGGTAGGGTTTAGGGTTTAGGGTTTAGGGTTTAGGGTTTAGGGTTTAGGGTTTAGGGTTTAGGGTTTAGGGTTCAGGGTTCAGGGTTCAGGGTTCAGGGGTCACGGGTTTAGGGTTTAGGGTTTAGGGTTTAGGGTTTATTCGGCTCTCACACTCGCACAATCCAGGCAAGGATTCGGATCGAAGGTTTAGGGTTTAGGGTTTAGGGCATAGTTTAAGGCGTATCAGGCGTTTAGGGTTGTAGGGTTCAGGGCTCAAAAAGGGTTGAGGTGTTGGGGTTGAGAGTGTTACGGTGTTCGGGCTTGTTAAACAGTATATGCAGGGATTTCTAGAGGGGACCCTGAATCTTATTCCCTATATCACCTCTCTATATGCCCTACAGTCCCAACATCCCGAAGTAGCCCCTACATTGCCCCTAAGGTCCCTTATAAGGGCCCCTCCGGTGGTGCCTTGAGGTTGGGGATCACAGGGCTCACAGAAGTTCATACGGGATCCCTAAACCCTAAACCCTAAACCCTAAACCCTAAACCCTAAACCCTTTTGAATCCGGACTTGATGACTGCCAGACGAGCCAGACTTACAAACATGACAACCTCTCCTGCTCTTCAGGTGAGGGCTGAAAGGAGAAAAGCCAGGCGCAGTAACTAAACATTCGCTAGCCGACCCAAGCTTCATGTATCTACCTGCGTATCTTGACTCAGGCGCGCCAGGCGATGTTCTCGGCGCTGTGCCTTGAAAGCCAATCGTTGCTGGAGATGGTCCTCCTTCAAGCGCTTCAGATCAGCACGGCAGACCTGGTCTGAGGACGAAGCCGTGTGTTCACCAACCATGCTGTGCGGTTGAGCACTGACAACGTTGTCGTCATCTGTAGGCGACTCCACGACACCAACCATGCTGTTTGGTTGAGCACTGACATCGTTGTCGTCATCTGTAGGCGACTCCAGCTGAGCAAGCTGTTCCCTCAGAGACACGATGGTATCCATCTGCTCCTTTATCTTGGAATTAGCCTGCTCCAGCACGGACATGTACTTGCTCCCGACATTGTGCATGATTGCCTCGCACTGAGTCCGTGAGATCACCTCATTCTCAGTCTGGCAGGAGGCATCGAGCCCGATTGGGGACACGCCACTAGGCTCAGTCTGAGCGCCACGTTCCACCGTCACTGCTGGCGGAATTGACAAGCGTGCTATTTCAGCCTTGAGATCTAGCAGTGCCGGCGTGAGCTTCGCAGCGACGTCACTGAGCCCAAGTTTGTGACACGAACGTCGGGTGTACGCAATGCAGGAGGTCAGTTTAGTCATCTGTTCCACCATGGCTACACAAAGGTCTAGGATCGAATCCTGAAATCTCGAACCAGAATGGCTTGAGCCGTACCCTAAACCCTAAACCCTAAACCTTAAACCCCTATAGGGTTCACTTCATGTTCCATTCCCTTTACCGTGCATAGCCCTTGGGGGTTAGTTTGAGGCATGGCGTCCGGGGGGCTTCTGGACCACTTACAAATTAGGGACCAAATGAAGGCCGAAATCGGATCATACACCTCATGCTCTGCCAATCCCCACTCGAGCCGTGGACCACAAACCCTTTTAGGGTACATGCTGAGGCCGCCACCAGGCCATGGCGACAGGACGCAACGGCAGGTCATGTGGGCGTCTGCTTGGGGTCGGGGGTTTGGGGTTTGGGGCGCCTAGAGCTGGCGCTGCACAAGGTGCGGCTGTGTGGGGTCTATATATACGTTTCAATTTCATGGGTTCGGGGCTTTAGGATTTGCTTTTCACCATGCCTCGGTAGGATTGACGTAGCTAGATGGGGCTGCCGACAGGTAGTCCGAACTTGGGACCTGCCTTTCGCTTTCGAGACAGAGAGAGAGAGAGGGAGAGAGAGAGAGGATTTGCTTTCTGAACTTACGCTCTTTGCCTGATTTGCCCTTGATTGAGGTATACGTGGCTCAAGTACGATTCCTGGAGCTGCCTGGTCCGAGCTCTGGGATTTCAGGGTTTTCCCAGTTGGTTCACCCAGATACGTGAAGCCCTGGCATGCGACATCTCAGGTCTACTCCATCAAGCAGCATGCTGCAAGCCGCAGCGGGATGGCAAAGGCATGTCTTGGCCCAAGCCCTCAACCACCAACGTCTGTACCAAAACCGCTGAAGTGTACGTAGTTCTGCCTGCGAGCCTTGAAGGTAATGGGGTACAAAATGCTTTGGTGGATTATCCTAATCCAAACAACGCCCCCAAACCTGCAACCCCCTCCTCCCCCCCCGCCCCCTCCAACTCCTACTTTCCCGCACTCCCTCTCGATCTAAACCCCTGCAAGTCATGAACCTTCAACCCTATATATATATATATATATGTATATATATATATATGTCGGCGCAGGCCACCAGCCCTGACTCCCTCAACCCTCAACCGCAGCCCTCTGCATATGTGCAGAAGAGGAAACCCGGGCTGCGATTCACGCAGCTGTGCGCCATCCTTGGCTAAAACGGCATGCCCGGACTTTGTATGGGGTTCAGGTTTACTGGCTAAGTAGCCCTAAACCCTAAACCCTAAACCCTAAACCCTAAACCCTAAACCCTAAACCCTAAACCCTAAACCCTAAGTCTACCGGTCGACAGGGTTGAGGCTGGTTGAGGGACGGAATGTCTCCAGATGATGCAAGTTCTGCAACAACACCAAAGGAGCAAACCCTGGGACACCAAACTGGTGGCAACTCTCAACGCCGTGAGAATATGGCCAGAAGAAGTGGGCGTGGTGCCTACAAGGTTTCAGGCCTGAGGACCCGGCCACGAAGATGTTGCCTGCACGACTTTCGCAAAAAGTTTGCAACCCCGGCCCTGCAAAAACAACTTGCAGCGTGCCGACAGCTTCGTGCTGACAGGGTGCAGAATATAGCTGCTGCAAAGTGGCACCCTCTCTACACGCATGTCAGGTGGCAAGCTGCAGATCTTACCTTCTTTGGGGGCCGAATGAACCCTAAAAAGGGCCTGTGGTGGTTCGTATACCTTAAACGGGTTACAGTAGCCTAGGGTAGATGACCCTCAATTTCAGGGCTCATGCGGTCCCCAAGAAAACCGACTGGCCGCCCGCCAACACCACGGACGTGGAACATTCTTTGCAGACGCATCTTTGTGATCTTCCAAGGCGAGTGGTGTGAGACCTTGGGGGGGCACCTTTGGGAAGGTGAGAAAATGAACCCGTAAGGGCGTCCATGGAGTCTGGGTCTCTAATCCTATAGGCCCGAGTGGAACCTAGGAATCGAAAGGGTGCCCTTTTTTGGGTTTAATGGGCTGAAAAGGGAACCTAAACACAAAAAAAGGCCTACTCTGGGCCCCAAAATCTGGGACCGTCATCATAGAGTACATAATCCCGATGTTAGGGTTCATTCTATCCACGCAAGGCCAGAGGAGCCGCGAACTGTTCGCGCCCCTCTGAAACCTACGGCGGTTCCTGCTTCGCTTCGGCGGCTGCCGCACAGGATCCGGAAAAATGGCTTAGGGTTTTTAGGGTTTAGGGTTTAGGGTTTAGGGTTTAGGGCCGAATCTACAGAATGATGGCTGTCTGGTCCATGACCTGCTCCACCTTCAGGAGGCCCACGGCCTCCAGTCGTGCCTTCAGCACTGCAGGCTGGAACGCCTAGGCTGGTGAAGGGTTTAGGGTTTAGGGTTTAGGGTTTAGGGTTTAGGGTTTAGGGTTTAGGGTTTAGGGTTTAGGGTTTAGGGTTTAGGGTTTAGGGTTTAGGGTTTAGGGTTTAGCGTCTAGGGTCTAGGGTCTAGGGTCTATAGGATCTGGGGTCTGGGGTCGAGGATCTAGGGTCTAGGGTTTCGGGCTTAGGGGGGGAGACAAGCACTCGGGGAGGACATCTTAACATCTTCAAACTCCCTGTACAAAACTACACGGCCAAACTACAGCCCCCCCCCCCCCCAACTGCAGGCAATGTCTGCTTCTTCCCTAAACCCTAAACTGGGCACCAAAGCGTGCGGCCCAGCGGCCCCCATGGGCGGGAAGATGCCCCCGTCTGCTCGGGTGCAACCGGCCACCTTCCGCATAAACCCTAAACCCTAAACCCTAAACCCTCAAACCCTCAAACCTGAAAGAACTCGACATCCATGAAACCACATCTGGATGAGAAAAGCATATGTTGCACCTTGTCCACAAAGGATCCCTACACCCGAAACCGAAAACCCTAAACCCTTTTTGAACCCAAAACCCTGCAACCCTACAGCCCTATACCCAAAACCCCAAACCCTACCACCCTACCACCCTAAAAGCCCCAACGCCCTAACACCCCAACCTAAAACCCAAAAACCCAAAACAACCCGAAAGCCCCAGAAGCCAAAACCCTAAAAGCCTAAAAGACGAAAAACCTAAAAGGCCAAAACCCTAAAGGCCTAAAACCCTGAACCCTAAACCCTAAATCCCAAACCCTAAACCCTAAACCCTAAACCCTAACCCTAAACCCTAAACCCTAAACCCTAAGGGGTGAACCCTAAACCCTAAGCCCTAAACCCCACCTTTCCGGCGAGGCAAAGGCCGGCTTCGGCGAGGCCCTGCGCTGTGAAGCGATACCCCGGATCGCCCTCTCCGGACCTTTGCTGGAGGGAGGGTTTAGGGTTTAGGGTTTAGGGTTTAGGGTTTAGGGTTTAGGGTTTAGGGTTGAGGGTTTAGGGTTTAGGGTTGAGGGTTTAGGGTTTAGGGTGTACGGTTTAGGGTGTATAGGGACTAGGCAGAGTTGTCTCACTCTCTCTCTCTCTCTCTCCCTCTCTCTCTCCTCTCAGTCTCCCCCTCTCCGTCCGCCCCCTCCCCTAAACCCTAAACCCAAAACCCAAATTGAACCCAATTGCATCGTTTACATGCTAAAAAGTAAGTGCAGCCCCCAACCCTAAACCCTAAACCCTAAACCCTAAACCCTAAACCCTAAACCCTAAACCCTAAACCCTAAACCCTAAACCCCCCCTCTCCAACAGATTCCCAGGAACAGGAGCACCGTGGCGCTGCGGCCCGCGGAGGTGGCTTTGAAGCGGTAGGCCCAGGAGCCGTCCCGGAAGACGGCAGGAGTGGGGCACCTGAGGTATGTATATGTGTATGTATATAACATATAAGAAAATCATGTATAGGAATATTCTATATACATATGCTATATACACATATACTATCCGAAAATATTGCACGTAAACATGTTCTTTAAACTGGGGCTTATCTAGGGCTGCCTTTGTAGAGGTTCCGGGAGAGTTATAGAGGCGGGATTCTAGCTTGAGAAGTGCTTGTAGGGGCCAGGCTTGCGCGTACCTTCTGGCCGACTCTCTGACAAGAAGGAGTCTCCTGCCTACATAGAGCTTTGAGGCTTAGGGTCGGCAGCCGGAACATTGAGGGAGTTCAGGTTTCGGGCTCGTCAAACGCAGGCTTTATTTAGAGGACCCGGAAACTACCCAAATGCCGGCAAAGCCGCTGTGTAAGCTTGCTCCAAGATCCGGGATGCTCGGCAATGAATGCACCCCACCTCAGGCAAGTGCTGGGCTGGCTCGGACCTCGTGAAGCCCCGCTCGAACCCTGGAATCCTAAAAACCCTTTAAAGCCCGAATTCTGAACTCTTACGAACCTTCAACATGAACCCCGAAAAAGAAACCCTGTATTCAACCCTAAACAAATTGAAGCCCTAAACCCTAAACCCTAAACCCTAAACCCTAAACCCTAAACCCTAAACCCTAAACCCTGAACCCTAAACCCTAAACCCTGATGGTGCGCCCCAGGCCTGGGGTACATGCCGGAGCTCGAGCCGACCCGAAGTTCCACGGATTGGCCCAGGTGGACGAAGGATCCTAAGCTGGGCATCTGGGATGGGGTTTAGGGTTTAGGGTTTAGGGTTTAGGGTTTAGGGTTTAGGGTTTAGGGTTTAGGGTTTAGGGTTTAGGGTTTAGGGTTTAGGGTTTAGGGCCCTTCCATCGGATTTTCGGATGTTTCTCGTTTCTATAGGTGGGTTTGATATGGGGTTCTGTAAAGGGGTTCTATAGGGTTTCATGGGGGTTCTATAGACCGCTTGTAGGGGTTCTTAGAACCCTCAACCCTGGGCTCTAAACCCTACACCCAAAACCCAACAAGGGCGGCTCAGGCGGGTATCGTCGCAGCAGGCGCGCGTCATAGGGCCCGAAGATGTTGGCGACAACCAGACCCTCGCCGGACACGAAGGAAGGGTAACCCATGCCCTCCACCTGCGCGAACGGCAGTTTGAAGGGGGTTCGGGTTTAAGCCCTAAACCCCATAACCCCAAATTCGGGTCTATAGGGTCTAGGGGTACAAGTTTCCATTGTTTGGGAACTGAGGATTTCAGATTGGGGGTTGTCGTTGGTTGCAGCCGATCGACTGGGAGGGTTTCGGGCACTGTGGCCGCAATATGGACTGGCGGAGCCGGATTAAGAGTTGTCAATGTGGGCATAGCCACCCAAAGGCGTCAATGAGCCACCCAGGCTTAGAATCCCTTCCAAGCGTAGGGAGGGGGTTCAAGAGTTTATAGGGTTCAGGGCATTTTCCCGGTGGTTAGTCTGAAATGTGAACTTGTACCCCGAAACCCGAAACCCGAAACCGGTCCGATCTCCAGATAGCCCCAGTTTCAACCCCAATGGCTGGGCGCTGATCCGTCAATGCCTTGATGGCATGACCTTGTCGTAATTACTTTCGCTGCATGTTTTTGTTCGCTCACCAAGAGCCAGGCGACTTTGACAGTCACGACCTCAGACCGCTGCTGCTGCTGCTGCTATAAACCCTATAAACCCTATAAACCCTGTAAACCCTGTAAACCCTATAAATCCTATAAACCCTATAAACCCTATAAACCCTATAAACCCTATAAACCCTACAAACCCTACAAACCCTACAAACCCTACAAACCCTATAAACCCTATAAACCCTATAAACCCTATAAACCCTATAAACCCTATAAACCCTATAAACCCTATAAACCCTATAAACCCTATAAACCAAATAAACCCTAAAAACCCTAAAAGCCCTAAACCCTAAACCCTAAACCCTAAACCCTAAACCCTAAACCCTACCTTCGTGTCCTTGCGCAGGGCGCTCGAGGCGTTCGGGGCCAGAACGTACGGGTCGCTGTCCCAGGCCTCCACAACGCAGCGGGAGCCCAGATTTCGCATGGAGCACTCAGTTAGGCTTTAGGGTTTAGGGTTTAGGGTTTAAGGTTCAGGGTTTAGGGGTACAAGTTTTGGTTTCTTATGCTAGAGCTGGAGAGGGTTGAATGATGAAGCTTAGATAGTATGAAGGGTCTCGTCCACCACACCCCTCCACACAACCCTCAACACAAGGCTTTGGTGCGGTGTGCCTTGGGATAGCTGACGTTTTTCATGACCTTGGCTGTGTTGATGACGCCGGCGCTCACGCCGCCATTGTACTTCTCGAGCCAGGCCTTGTGAGTCAGTTTCTGTAGGCTTAGGAAAGTAAGGCTTTGAGGTGGTTGAGGACTTGGGCTGTAGTAGGCTCGAGGACTCCAAACCCTACAGAATCCTAAGGCCTTTCAGGGCTTAGGGTGTAGGGTTTTAACCCTGAACCCAAACCTGTTGCTCAAGTCTTTCGGGTTTTTGTCAGCGTCCGGAACCTTATGAGCCTCACGCCTATGTTAATCTAGAGGGGTTTCGGTTTACGGATTTAGGGACAGAGTTTGCCTAGACTTCTTCGGCTCTCACAACTCGGGACAGGTCCCAATTCCACGTGAAAAAAAGGTGCACATGTTACAGCACGTCAACAGGATTCTCACTCATCTGACACATGGTCAGTTCTTTGAATTATGGTCCCTGTTTGGGTACCCTAGACAAGACGGGCCGCCTTGTAATGAGAACCGCGGCAGGGACACCCTCTTTTTAGAGAAGTGAGCACATACTGGAAACCCTAAACCCTAAACCCTAAACCCAAAACCCTAAACCCTCAAAGCCCCTGTAACTTGAAATCATTATGACAATCCAAAAAACGAAACTCCTTGAAAGTCCTCGAAACTTCCCCGGACCTGAACCCTTAATAATTTCAATAAACCCTAAACCCTAAACCCTAAACCCTAAACCCTAAGCCCTAAACCCTAAACCCGAACCTAGATCAGGGAACGATGTTGATGGCAACCTCACGTTAGGGAATCGCCCGAGGGGCATCGAGCTTCACCTCGGCGCCTGTCTGCGACACCTGCTGCAAAGGCAACTGCCCAGGGTTTAGGGTTTAGAGCATAGCTGCCTTAGCTTGGGGCTTCAAGCTGAGGGTGGAAAAGCGGCGGTTTGCTCATGGCCTTGCGAAAGCTTTCGGCCGCACGTCCAAGCGAATTGACGCAGAAGCTGTGAAGGTGGCACAGTTTAAGGACATCGGAAAGTTGGACTGATGGCAAAAGATCCGAAAGCTTTCAACCCCCACGTGGCATGCCTCCCCTGCAACATTTGGGGGTTTACGCAAATAGGCGACCCCAATGTAGATCCCCAAATTGTAGGATCAATTTTAATCAGGACCCTAAACCCGAAACTCTAAACCCTAAACCCACCCCGTCTGAGCCAAATGCCTCCTGCATGGCCAGCTGAGCACCGAGGTCTCCGGCAAGGGCGCAGAAGCCGCTGGACAGCACCACCTCGCAGGTCTTGTGGAGTTTGGGTTAGGGTTTAGGGTTTAGGGTTTAAGGTTTATAGGGTTTAGGGTTTAGGGTTTGGGGTTTAGGGAATCTAAGCTTCTCCATGTATTGCGGGTTCCTTCTGTCACTCTTGACAGACAGAGAGAGAGAGAGGGAGTGCCGGCAGCCGCAGTTTCGCGCACTCACGCCACACCCATGATGACCACATGAGGTCATCACTTAAGTGCATGTTGAGGGCTTCCCATGCAGACACCAGCCTTCGCACCCGACTTCTGTGCCACCGCATCGTATCGGTCCATCATCCAGCGCTGCCAGTAAAACCTCGTCTTCGTTCTCAACCTAAATTAAACCCTAAACCCTAAACCCTAAACAATGAATGCGAATTGTGTGTAGGGTGCCTGAACAAAAACAGTAGCAACCCTACCCTTGGGGACCAGATGAACTGTGACAACGATAATTCCTATTAAGGTATGTGAACCATAAACCCCTTTGGGGTTCATGTAGTCCCCAAGGCTAAACCCTGAACCCTTGGGGATCTCTAGGGCAATGTTTGGTGACTTGCGGCAGCTGGGTCTCCGGAAACACTCTTTACCTACAGACTATTGGGTTACATCCTACTAATTAAAGGGTTTAGGGCTTAGGGCTTAGGACCCTCTGCACAACAGGTTTTATGGGTTATACCCTACTACTGTGAACTGTAGGAAAAATTGAGTCCCAGGTCCCATCTAAGGGGCTCGTCGCTGGTGTCGGCGTAGTGAACCCCCAGCTCGGCGCACGCCTGCGACTCATGAGATCGACTTGCAGAGGCTTTGGTGGTCTCGTGGCCTTCCCCCACCCCCCCCCCTTCTCCTTAAGAGCTTAAGAGCCCTATAAACGTAAACCCTCGCCTAGCCCACTTCCCCCCCCCCCCCCCCCCCCCCGCCGCCAAACCCTGATTGTTTACGAGACAACCTTAAGCACGGAGCCCACGTTTTTGGCTCCAAAAAAAAATAGACGGGAGCTCAGCGCCTTGACCAGAAACTCACCGCCATGGATGCTGAAGGGCCCCGCGGCTGAGATCCTTTTGGGTTTAGGGTTTAGGGTGTGAAGTGGGGGGGTTTCAGGGGCTAGGGGTTCTTTGCTTGTCATACGCTGTTAGGGCTTAGGTTGTGGGGGCTTTGATTCGGAGACTGCTTCTGGTGTGAATTTGGGGTCTTGGCACTTCTCCAGGTGTGTGAGCCCAAGTTGCAGATCCAAGATATTCCAAAAGCGAAGCCGTACACTTGCATGCACGTGAGCATGAAGCTGTTTGTCGATTAGGCTGGCTGCACCCATGAACCCCGAACTCGTCCACAGTTTGAGGTGGCAATACATGCGGATTGTGTACGCCTCTTATAAACAGCTAGGGTTCAGATACTCCTTCATAAGCCTACAAGGGAAACTAGCCACCTGACTGTCCTAGAACAAAGCCTCGGCCCCACATGACAGCTTGTCCGAAGGCCATCCAAGACCCTCCATGTCCCCTCTTCACTTCAGCAAGGGGTCACTGCCCTTGAGCGCTGGACCCACTCTTTCGGATCCTCGAATGTTCAACGAAGAAGGGAAGATTTGGCCAACAAAAAAAACCCAAGATACAGACCGGGTACAAACTGCTTAAACTTTGTGTATATAGGTCTTGCCCCAAATTTCTTTATCGTTTTGCTCATGTTTTCTTCGGAGGGAGTTTAGTCTACGACCCAAACAGGAACTGCTATTTCAACTTTCAAGCTTCGGATTGAGCCCATTGAGCTTAATCTGAGACCTTGCTGAGCCCAAGAGCTTTCAGTGTACGGATGTGGGACAAGGGATGCCGAGCCGCAAAGCGGTGGCATCCTCAAACATCTGGGAAGTTCTCTAAATTAGGGCCCCCGCCCCCCCCCCCCCCCCCCCCTTTTTTTTTTTTTTTTTTTTTTTGGGGGGGGGGGGGGGGGTCCTTATCATAAGGTGCTGTGCTACATGGGACCCAATAAGCGAACGTAATCTGGAGAACTACTCATCTCGAGAACCCAAAGGCACAAAAAACAGTTGCTCCCGCGCGGCACTCTTTCCATCCAGGGATGCGACGATGATCGAGGGCTCGGAGATATTCCCCAGCGACCGCAGGTCCTCCACAGGGCAGGCGTGTTGCACCAAAAATGACTGCCTTCGAACCCCAAATGCTGAACACTGTCTGCCGCCCCCGGAAACCTGAATCCTGAACCTTATCACCCTGAACCTTCAACCTGAACCTGGCACAAAGGTCAAATTTTTCTACTCGCAGGAGCGAAGCTTGGAGACTTTCTGGGCTAGGTCTGAGAGTAACGGGGCGAAGAAGTTTACAGGGCTTGGGGTTACACGGTTAGGCTTAAACGGCTTAAATTCTGCGCCCTCGATGCATCTCAGTGGATTCATGTCCTGACGCCAAAGGCTCCATGATCGAACCCCACAGCCTCTCTAAACCCTGGGTTCAAGATTCAAAGGGTCCATCGGGCACGCTTCCATACAACAAAGCCGGCAGTTTTGTGCGGCTGTACACAGGGCGTTTGGGGTGTAGGGTTCAGGGGCCCAGGAGGCCCGAAGCCACAGGTGCCAACACGCTTTGTAGGTGTGGAGCCCACAACGGCTCCTGTAGCACCGACTGCAGCTTCGTGCCATTCCCTGCAGGGAAGGGTGTAGGGTTTAGGGTTTAGGGTTCAGGGTTCAGGGTTCAGGGTTTAGGGTTCAGGGTTTAGGGTTTAGGGTTTATGGTTTAGGAGTTAGGGTTTAGGGAAGAATCGAGGATGAGTTTAGGACTTAGAAGGGGTTTGGGTGGGTGGGGGGGGGCCCTGCCACAGGCCGCAGGCCCTTGTTCCCTTAAGCATTCTTACAGCCTGGCTTTGGGGGGGGCGGGGGGGGGGGGGGGAATGTGTGTGGGTTCAGGGATTCCGAATGCTCCGAATGCTCCGAATGCCGGTTTGCAGAGGCGACGGTTTCAGATAAGGGTTCACAAAGTCGAAGGGCCCTGTTTCGGGTTGAAACTAGAGCCAAACGGGCACATTCGGCATGAGAGGATATTCATAACCATCCTGAACCTGAACCCTTTGAATTCCACATCTTAGTGGTTCTGAATAGTAAATTTGGGAATGAGCCTCCCTACCTGACCCCTTAGCAGGTTTTTGGATGTGAGGTACCTGATTCCCTAATTCCCTATGAGGAACTCGTATGTAAGCTATTCATAGTGGCCGAATCCCCAAACCCTAGACCCTAACTCCCTAAACCCTAAACCCCAAACCCCAAACCCTAAACCCCAAACCCCAAACCCCAAACCCTGAACCCTAAGCCCTAAGCCCTAAGCCCTAAACCCTAAATCCCCTGCCCTTGAGAACATCCTGGTGCCCAGCGAGCGTCTGCCCGCAATGGCCCACTTCAGGTCCGGCTGCACCTCAGTGGCTGCATCGCATGCCCAAGCCCCTTTTTCACAAGGGTTTAGGGTTTAGGGTTTAGGGTTTAGGGTTTAGGGTTTAGGGCTTAGGGTTTCGGGCGGGTTTACGGTTTGGGGTTTAGGGTTTCCTGTAAACCCTGAACCCTCTTAACCCTCTGAGCCCTCTAAAGCCTCTAAACCCTCTAAACCCTTAACCCCTCTAAACCCCTGAGCTGCGATTCAGCAGCTGACCCTAAACCCTAAACCCTAAACCCTAAACCCTAAACCCTAAACCCTAAACTCTAAACCCTAAACCCCGAACCCGAAGAGCCCAGAACGGCTGCAGCAACGTCTCTCGTGCGCGCCCAAGGGGCGGCCAGGTGCTGGGCGGCAAAGTGGCCGACACAGCCATCCTAGGCGCGTGCACTTCACAGGGTTTAGGGTTTAGGGTTTACGGTTGTTTTTGCCACCCGCCTGGCAGACCCCCTCTGGGATCTCTCCGCAGGGAACAGGTTTAGGGTTGATAAAAAGGGTTTTGGATTTAGGGTTTAGGGTGTAGGGTTTAATGATTTGGGTTAGGGATGAGGGTTTGGGGATTAGGCTTTTTCTTTGCCACCCTAGCGGACCACTCTAGGGATTAGGGATTAGGCTTTCGAATTTAGGGATCAGGGTTTAGGATTTAGGGTTTCTGCAAGCACTCCCCGCAACAGCAGGTTCCACTCTCAGACACTTCTGGAGGGTTTCGGAAGTATAGGGTTCAGGGAGTACCCTAAACCCTAAACCCTAAACCCTAAACCCTAGAGTAGGGTTTCGGATATCAAGCTCAGGACTTATGACGGTTTAGGGCTTCGAAGATCTGCGGAGCAAGTCCGGCAAAGGCGAACCAGTGAGGAGTTCCCAGCCTCTATAGTACTACACCACCAAGAGAAGACATATATATATACTCCCCTTATAAGGGGAGTTCTAATTAGAACCTTAATGAAAATTATGTTTTTAGTATCCTCTTGGGTTTTATATAAACAAAAATTTTAAAAACAAATTCCCAAGCGGGATAAGGAACCATATTTGGGCCCTGAACGTCGCCTCTTTCGATCCCAAGCCTCCCGAGAAACTCCGAACCCTTGAGCCCTTTAAGGCTCTCAACACACAAACCGTCACAAACCGTAAAAACCAACCCTCCCCCCCCCCCCCCCCCCCCCCCCCCAACTCCCCCCAAAAAAAAACTGTTCTACGCAAACCCCCTCTGTCCTCAAAACAGTCAAGCAGCAGCTCCGTAGAGGATCACATCGAGGCCTGCGGCGCCCGCTGCTGCCGTCGCCAGGCCGAAGATCAGAAGAGCTCTGAGCATGGCTATCCTGTGAACTACTATTTGCTTAAGAACCACCCAAAAAGTAAGAATGGCTAAGGTCTTTTTGTTGGGCACTCTAGGACTTAGTACGTCGACTTTCTATCCCCTATAAAACCCCTATAAGAATCCCACTAATCCGACTTACGAACCCTGCCTACTAAAGCCAAAAGGGCTCCCAAGTCAGCCAAGCCACACCTCCTGCCCAACGTCCAGCACCCAAGTAGCGCAAGGGAGGCTGGGGGAGAACTTGGCGCCTGATGCTTGAGCCCGATGGCATGCATGTTGTCGTGCTGGCATGGACCGCAGCTGGGGTCCGGGCCTTCCAGTGTCAGGCTTAGGGATCTTTGGCTTCGGGCTTAAGATTTAAGGTTTCAGGCTTGAGGGTTATAGGGTTTAGGGTCTCGGGCTTAAGGTTTACGGTTTTAGGGTTCAGGGCTTTACTTATGTGCTAGAGCCAGGGGTCTAAATTGAACAAGGCCTATGGCCCATGAGTGGCTTTGGGTCTCTGTTCGTCACTAAACACACTTTTGCTGAGAGGTCTTGAGGCCACCGGGGACGAAAGCCTTCAGAACTCCTGAAGTGTGTGAGTTGTTGAAAGCTCTCCCGGGCTTTCCGAAGTGGCGGGCGCTCTTCCGGATGTGAGCGGTTTAGGGTTCAGGGTTTAGGGCTTAGGGTTTATCAGCATGGGCTATTAGGCCTTATAATCCCCTAACCAGCCCTAGAAAGGGGCCTTTTAAAGGGTTATAGGGTATAATAGCCCATATAGGTAGGTCCCCTTCTGCCACCCTTGAGAAACTTGGGGATCCTCATTCGGAAGAACTCCCCAATCCATAGCCGTATAAACCCTGTAAACCCTAGGAAGCATAACCTATAAACCCGATACATCCTGTAAAACTTCTGAAACCCTATTAAGACCTACTAAAACCCTATAAACCCTAATTATAACCCCTATAAACCCTATACACCTTAGAACCCAGACAAACTCTATAACGCCCTATAAGCCCTACAAAACCCTATAAAAGGCTATCAACCCTGTAAAGCCCTCTTAACCCCATAGAACCTTAAAAACCTCTCAACCCTATCAACCCTCAACCCCAAACTCTCCCACGGCACTGTGTGCGCAGGATTGCCCTGACTCGCTCGGCCTAGCGGCTGGCTCAGCTGAAGAACCAACGCCTTCATCTGGGAAACTCTCTCAAGCCTTTTTTTTCTAGGGGTTTGAGGTTAAAAGGTTTGGGATGTACCTACAAGTTGTCTGAGCCCCCGCCCTAAACCCTAAACTCTGAACCTAAACGCTAAACCACCTCATGACATGCTGAACTCTATACCCTTAACCCTAAGCCCTAAACCACCTCATCTAAGAAAAGCGAGAAGCCATCCATCCTACCTGGTTCCTGCCACGTCTCGACCCTGCACTGCACGGGGGTTGATCAAAACGATAGATCCGACAGGCCCTTCTAAACTCTCTACCTTGGGGACGACATGAACCCTAAAGGGTTTATGGTTCATATACCTTAATAGGAATTATAGTAGTCAGTGTATATGACCCCCAATTTTAGGGCTCATTTCGTCCCCAAGGTAGCCAAAGCTCACGGAACATGCGATAGATGCAGAAGTACCCCCTCCCGCCCCAAAAAAGACGTAGAGTTTAGACCAAGTGACTAAGCTCCACATCGATGGTTCTGTTCAGATTTCTATGTTTCTCGCAGAACTTACCTCAGGGCTTCCGAACAGTCAGAGTGCCGCTCCCCTACTCTCAACACGACAAGTATATGGCAGCTTCAAGGCCCCCCCCTCCCCCCAACCTTAAACCTTGGGATGTTCCCCCCTATGCTAACAGTCCTTAATACGGATTTAAATAGGGGGGTACTGTAATCCTTACTAGGGGCTGCTAGTAATTACCAGGAGGAACACCCCAACTTAAACCCTAAACCCAAACCCTCACGCTTGAGAACTGCCAGCTTCGGGACTTGAGACTTAGAAGAACAGACTTCAAAACAGGCTTCACGCCGTACATTTCGACCCCTAGGTGCCTTAGAGCTGGGATGATGCTGGTACACCATGGATTTCGGTAAGAGGCTTTTGGTGCGAGCTTTGTGCCATTGGTGCATACGAACCTACTGACCTATAGAGGCCCCATCTGAGAGTTCTGCTGCACGCAGCGCGTCACTCCAGGCGTCGATGAAGTTCTGCGTGACCACAGTGCCTTTTTGAGAAGACTGGCAGTCAACAAGTGTCAAAGGAGCAGTGTCGACTGCACAGTAATTCATCTTGGCCAGTCAGATTTAAGTACTTCACTTGAAACTGACACGTGATCAAGGGAGTCAGACTCGGACCCTTAAGGACTTACCCCTAAGAGGTTCCCACAATATACTCTTCATGTGGCCCTGATAATTGCCTTAGAGGATCTGTCAACAGGGTCTCCAAACCCAAGGGCACAACCTTAGGGGTCCACGGTATAAAAACCATGAAATGAAAGATCAGGGGTTTAGGGTCTCGACGTTGGGCCTCAATCTAGACTCCTAAAGGAGCACGAACACCGTGGACCTTAAGCCCCATCCAAAAACACCCAAGCCCTGTAAACCTAAACCCCTTGAGCCTCAAACCCCTTTCGCGTCCAGGCCTATGAGACTGCCGGGCAGTGAGAAGTCTGCGGTTTGGGGTTTAGGGTTTAGGGTGAGCCACGAGAGCAACAACCGGTGGAAAACATCTCAGGCCCGAAGCCCCAAAAGTTCAGGTTTGCGGTTCTTGGGCAAGTGTGCAAGATGGATGCTCTCTAGCGAAGATGCTGCAAATTTGTGTAAAAGGGCTTGGGGTGGGTAAGACAACAGCCAGACGTCCAAACGATCAGAAATTGGGAACGCCTAGTTCTGAACATGGTGTCTTTCGGTTCAGGGTTTAGGGTTTACGGTTTAGGGTTTTGCTTCAATGGAAAAGGGCTTCATAATCCCAAGTAAGCCTTAATCAGCCCTAATATGGGAATATGGTCCGCTTAAATCTTCCCTTCCACCCCCTTGGTTCCTTATGATTCGTTTCAGGTATACAAGAAGCAGTCGGAAGTCTTACTGGTGTGCTCAAAGGACACAAAAAAAACGTATGCTGTAGGCCTATACTGATGCATGTATTTGAGCTTCTGGGATCCGCAGCCCCTTGCTCACCCCCAAGTGCCCCTCAAAAGCCATCACAACACGAGGACTTCGGCGGCAACCAAGTTCGAGCCCCTGGCTGCTGAGCAACTCGGGCGGCCATGTCGCAACCGTCATGGTCAGATCTGCCTTTCAGTTGTTAGGCTTACTAGGATGGCCCTTAAGACCCTCTGAAAACTACTCCTACATATTATTGTCTTAAGCCCAATAAGTGCAAGCAACAAATGTCCCAAAGGCATGCCTAGCTTATAGGGGACGCCGACATCGGCCAAGCCTTTCCTGTGGCGACATGGGGGGCCAAGGGACCCCGATCCCACCCAAGCCCTTCTGCAATGCCAAGAATAATCTACACCCACCTCGCAAAGCTGGGTAGTTGAGGAGGTTTCGGACTTCTCAGCGTTCTGAGGTTCCTGAGAAAGGCTTGGGAAACCTCAACACCCTATTTGGGGGCTTCCGAAAATAGGGGCACCCCTTTGGGGGCCCCTTTAAGGGGCTTCTATTCTATTCAGTGAAGAGGGGCTACCACTATTTTGGAAAATACCAAATTCAACCCCACAAGGTCAAGGCCCGCACTTCGACCCTCTCGTACGTTGCATGCAGCGTGTCCTGCGCTGGCGCAAAGGCTGGGACAGGGCTGGGGCTGGAACGAATACGGGGATTTACGATATTAGGGGTATCTTATGGGGTCCTTATGATAAGGGACTTTGTATTGGGGGCGCCCCCCCCCATTTTCGTAAACCCCCCATATGCAATCCAAGACAAGGAGGTCAATGACATCCTAGCAGCCGCTCAGTTCACGTCTTCGGTCTCAGCTTTCATGAAAGCGGCTCTTGGCTCAAGACGCCCACCACCAGTTGGGGCAAGATGTAGCAACAAGCATACACATACAATGATGAATATATATATATATATATAGAGTCTGCACTCAGGGTGTGGGCGTGTGTCTGGCAGTCCCTTCCTGCCATACACTGGCCCCCGGCACCGACATCTACAAAGTCTTAAAGTCTTTGGCGACGAAGTCGAGCTTGACGACTTGGGTCTGGGATTTTACTTGTTGATCGAAGATTTAAGGCTTCCCAACAATTGGTGACCAAATGAACCCTAAAAATTGAGCATTTAGCCTTGACGACCATAATGTGTATAACTCCTATTAAGGTATATGAACAACAAAAACCCTAAACCCTAAACCCTAGACCCCTAGACCCCTAGACCCCTAGACCCCTAGACCCCTAGACCCCTAGACCCCTAGACCCCTAGACCCCTAGACCCCTAGACCCCTAGACCCCTAGACCCCTAGACCCTAGACCCTAAACCCTAAATCCTAAACCCGAGGAAATGCTCCAAGAAGGCCAGTCCCGCTTGTCCGCGGGGTCTTCCGTCTCCTCCAAGACCTCCTGGAGCTTCACCTTGGCCAAGTATCTTAAGGTAAGGTAGGGTTTAGGGTTTAGGGTAGGGTTTAGGGTTTAGGGTTTAGGGTTTAGGGTTTGGGGTTTAGGGTTTAGGGTTTAGGGTTTAGAGTTTAAGGTTTAGGATTTAGGGTTTAGGGTTTGGGGTTTAGGGTAACTTTTGAACTCTTCGGGTAGTTCATGGTCTTATTTTCATATGGGTGCTGCAAAGGGGATCCCTTCCATACCCCTTGTACTGGCCCCACATATCAGAACCCTTTAAGAGAGGTAAGGGCCTATACTAAGGGACCATGTAACTACCCTCACACCAAGGTATCCTACCCTTATACAGGACTGGGAACCCTGTTTTGTTTGTTTGTTTGCCTTAAGCCTTAAACCCCAAACCCTAAACACCATGAGGGCTTAAGGGCTTCTCAGGGTTTATGGTGTGGATGGGGCTGGTAAGGGTTTAGGCAGTCGCGCTTAGGTTTTCGATGTGTGTAGAACAAGGCCTGCAAGCTCTTTCTTCGTCTGTCAGCTGACGGACTTGGCCTCTTGTTTGGGTAGGGTTGAGATGGGCGGGAGACGGCTCAGAACCAACATCCGTGAGCCCTCACAGCCCCAAACCCCAAAAGACATGTGGGCAGTTCTCGAAGGGACGGTCCCTGTTGGCTCTTGGGGTTCAGATGATTATACAAAGCAGCTGTGGTGATTCAGCTCTCATGCAATTCTAAAGCTCGACCTCGAACCCTAAGCCCTAAGCCTCCTGCGAGAACCTCCACGGTACACTAAACCCTCAACCAACCCTCAAACCTAAACTTCCTCAACCCTAACCCCTAAGTACACCCCAAAGCCTACTAAACTTCCTCAAACTTCCTAAACTGTCTATAAACCCTACACTCCCCTAAACCCTCTAAACCCTAAACCCTAAACCCTAAACCCTAAACCCCAAACCCTAAACCCTAAACCCCAAACCCTAAACCCTACACCCCCGAAACCCCCGGGGCACGGGGCTTTTCGCTCATAGTCCACCACGATGGCGCCAGCGGCTCCAGGGATCAGATCTAAGCCTGGTATTTAGGGTTTAGGGTTTAGGGTTTAGGGTTTAGGGTTTAGGGTTTAGGGCTTAGGGTTTAGGGTTTAGGGTTTCGGGTTTAGGGCTTATAAGGTGGTTTAGGGAGGTTTAGGGTTCAGGGAGGTTTTAGGGTTGAGGGCCAAGTTGAGGGACTAGGGTTTAGGAACGTTTTGGGGGGTTTAGGGATTGGGTGTTAGGGCCTAGTAGACAAGCCGCGCTGCAGGTTCAGACTTTAGTTTAGGACTCATCATGAGACAGTGGCAGAAAAAGGCAGATCCGTGCAACTTCCACAAGGACACAGGAGCATGGTAACCTGCAACAAAAACCTGCGTAAGGTCCAAGAACGGCTATGTCACTTCAGTATCGAACAATATGCTTCGAACTTGAACCGTTGGTATACTCCCTAAACTCTAAGGATTGTAGCAATAGCTGCCAAAAAGGGTGCTCCAAGTCAACATCGCATCGGCTTTGGGGGGAGTAGGTTGGGATGTTCCTTATACTAACCGGATTAAAATAGGTGGTACTATAATCCTTATTAAGGACTGTTAATATAAGGTAGAACATCCCAAGGGTCTGGGCTGTTCCTGTCCACCCGAGGGGTAAGATGACGCGAGACGTCGCCAGAAACGCAAAGGCCAAACAAGAAGCAAACTCCCAAGCACAACCCACCAACGGAGAATGCTTAACCCAAAAGCCCAGTTCTTCGACACATGGATGCCATAGGAATGCCACTTAGCTACTTTGTAAGTCTGGGCACCGCATGTATGCGCCGAGGGGCAGTTGTGGCGATATCGGATTCCGCAAAATCCTGAAGCCCAAAAACCTCTACAACCCAAAAACCCGAAACCCTAAAACTCAAAACCCTAAACCCTAAGACAAGTCGAAGTAACCGGGGCCCTGGCGAAGTCGCACAAACTCCCCTCCCAGAATGAAGTCGAACCTGTGAGGAAGCCAGGTGTGTTTTTCTCAAGGGCACATTTAGGGTTTAGGGTTTAGGGTTTGGGGTGTTGGGTTCAATTAGGGTTGATCCTGAATGTCGGGTTTATCGGAGTTTTATGACAGTACATGCCTTACAGACCTTGGTAGCCCATGTAACCATATTGTAAGAAGGGTACTGTTGCTTTCGAGGGAACCTTGAACCCAAAAACAGGGGAAGAGGGCATCGCTGGGCTACCAAGAGATTAAGAGCACCCTAAACCCTAAACCCTAAACCCTAAACCCTAAACCCCTAGCACGCACAGACGGTCAGGCTACGCACCAACCAAACCCTAAACCCTAAAGCCTAAACACCTCCACATTGCATTCCCCCCCCCCCCCCCCCCCCGCGTCCCCTCTGGAAACTTTGCCTTCGGACCACGGCGAAGCTGTTACCATCCCAGCGCTCGACTGTGACCTCGCTCCAGAAGAGAACAGAGAGCTCCCCAGGGTGTCTGTGTCGGGGTGTAGGGTTTAGGGTTTAGCGTTTAGGGTGGGCTATTCTACCCTCTTGCAGCAGGGGCGCTCTGCTAAAACCTAAAACACTGAAACCCTAAACTTGTACAAGGGACCCTAGAGGTTATGTATCGGGAAGATTTTTGGGCTTCGTCAGGTATGTACATGGAGGTCTCGCAGCCTTGGAACACCCGGGCTGCTAGCAGGCTGCCAATAGCAGCTTGAAGCAGCCCTTTGGCTCTAGGCTTTGTAGGGTTTGTAGGGTTTGGGGTTTAGGGTTAGTATCTAAGGTTGAGGTTTTAGGTTTGAGTGCTGAGGGCTTCCCGGCTTCAATGGGTTCGATACATCTCAACGGCATCCCCCAGAGCAACATGGGCAGCTACTTCGGGACGAGGCGCATTGCTCGCCCACCCTCTCTGCAACTTCCCCCACTCCATCCTTTCATAACCCCACCCCCCCCCCTCCCCCAAACCCGCAAGAAGTATAGGGCGGTAGCGTTCCATATCACAAGTGAAAGCTCTCAAGCAGCGCTGAACCCTCGGCCCTAAACCCCCGAGTTGAATCCAACCTCTGAAGCCGCACAGCCCTTGCAACCCCAAACCTTCAGAGCCCTTTTCTGCAGCCAGCTTGCCAAGATCCTTAAGCCCCGAAATCCCCGTTCCCAAGCCCTAGAAGGCCCAAAATCCTTTCGAATACAGACTCATCCACCTGGATCATGGATCCCACCCGAACCCTAACCCTAAACCCTAAACCCTAAACCCCAAACCCTAAACCACCCTAAACCACCCTAAACCACCCTAAACCCTAAACCCATGCTTCCTGGGGCCTCCGCGTTTTGGCTGCTGTTTGTTGGCCCAGACCCCTGCATCAGCACCACACACTTGACGTCCACGGCCTTCGGCCTCGTCGGCATTTTGGGCTGAAGGGCTTATAGGGTTTAGGGTTTAGGGTTTAGGGTTTGGGATGTTCCCCCTTGTACTAACAGTATAATCCCTATGAAGGACTGTTCGTTTTTTGGGGGAGCATCCCCTAGGATGGAGATGTCCATCCACACCACCGTGACCTCCCTTTGTGGACTTATGGTTTTTTAGGGCTCAGGGCTTAGAGGATGTGGGGGTTCGGGGCGCCAGATGTCAGTAGGTGCCCTTCAAAGGGACCATAATTTTAGACCAGCGGTCATATAATTACCCATACGAAAGCGGGAAAAGTATGCCTGATCTACATATACATATATATATATATATATATATACATAGACACACACACACACATATATATATATATATGTACGTAGGCTAAGCCTCAACCCTAAACCCCTCCAGCCCTAAACCATCCAGACTCCGGAGCCTTTTGCCCTTCAGCCAGTGGAAGGGAGTTCAGGTGGTCCAGGAGGTTGACTCAGGGTTCGACCGGTGCCTCGGGGACTGCCTTTTGCAGCCTGCCTGGACACCCCCCCCCCCCAAAAAAAAAAAAAAAAAAACTAGTAATAAATAAATAAAAAAAAAAAAAATGAATAAAAAAAAAAAAAAATATATATATATATATATAAATCAGTGGGTTATCTGGCCCTTTTAGGGTGGCGCTTCTCCGGGCACAGCCTTCTAATCCCTGTGACTTTGGCTGGCAGGCTTGGATAGTGGGGACTGTGGGGCTGCTCAAGCTTCAAAAGCTCCCAAAAAAACCTGAGACCAACAGAGACAGAGTCGACACTTCCACACGAGAGGGACTGCAGGGTAGCTGCTCTGGGGCCACATATTGTCTGAAAAGGTACCCTAAACCCTAAACCCTAAACCCTAAACCCGTCAGATGACTCAGCTACACGCGTACTCTCCGCGTAGAACGACAGTCCCAGCCATGCCTGCAAAGGCATACCACCCCAAAGCTTGAACCCTGTTTTGGGCTTCGGATGCTCAAACCCTAAACCCAAAACCCTATAAACCCTAAACCCTAAACCCTAAACCCAATTAAACCCTAAACCCTAAGGCGCTAGAAGCTGTTCGGACGCAACACAAAGCTCTTTCCACATCTGTAAGCTTCCTTAAGGCACTCGATCGACAAAAGGTAGCCAGTTGCCCTAACAGCGTTTAGGGTTCAGGGCTGAGGGTTCAGGGTTCAGGGTTTAGTGTTTAGGGTAAGCGGGGGGGGGGGGGAAGCAGGGTGTTCACAGTCTGAACGAATTCTTAGGGGGAGGGGGGGGGTTCTGTCGAAAACAGCTTCCCTAAAACCCTCAGCCCTAATCTATGGCTCACCTTATGTGGTGGGACTTTCTTTTTTCGAGGAGTTCGGGACTAACTAGGGTGAAGCCCGAACCGTTTAAGCCCTGAACTTCTACTGTTTAGGGTTTAATCCCTAAACCCCAAACCCCAAACCCCAAACCCTAAACCCTAACCCTAAACCCCAAACCCTAAACCCTAAACCCCAAACCCTAAACCCCAAACCCTAAACCCCAAACCCCCTAAACGCACCTGACCCCGGGCGCAAGGGCTGCAGGGTGACCGCGACCAGCTGCGCAGGCCTTGGCATAAAACGCCACTGGGGTTTCGGGTTTACTTGGAGGTTCATGGTTCTTAACTGGGTAGTTTAGGGTTTAGGGTTGAGGTTCTTAGTAACCAAGTATAGCTGTACTTAGAACCCACTTATCAGCCCTTTAGATGCCCTAATATGGTTATAAGTACAGTTATAAGTACAGTCATAATCGGTTAATAAGTACCATGAACCTCCAAGTAGGGTATGGTTTTGGGGTCAAGGGCTTCAGGGCGTAAGCTCTTAAGGACTCATAAACGGCCTGAGGGTTGAAGGGTTGCATAAGGATTGTGGGTCAAAGGCTTCTAGGGTTGGGTTGTACCAAACCCTAAACCCCAAACCCCAAACCTTAAACCCTAAATCCTAAACCCTAAACCATAAACCCTAAACCCTAAAGAAGATCACGTCGAGGGCGTAGTTGGCTGTTCTCCGCGAGATATCAGAGGTATTGGGGTCCTCAACTCCCTCCTTCGTCCTTTTTGTGTTGCATCCAAGCCCAAACCCCAAACCTCAAACCCTAAACCCCAAACCCTAAACCCTAAACCCCTAAACCCTAAAGTCTAGTGTACCGCTCAAGCTTGCCCAAGTAACCTACCAAAAGAAATAAAGCGTACTGCTTGGCGTCCTGGTACGCTTGTGGCGAGTTTATGACCTTCTTCCTTCCTGCAAAGCTGGGCGAAGGTTTCAGATTGCCCCTAGCAAGCACAAACCTGCTCAATATTCGGGTTTCTTGGTTGTGCTGCACGGAGGCTATGACATCTTTGAACCTGATTTTGTGCGCAACATGATGGGGGGTTTGTTTGCATGCCAGTTTAAATGATAAAAGTAAGTGTGCTTACGATGCGGAATCCTTAACCTGGACCCTAAACCATAAACCCTAAACCCCAAACCCCAAATTCTAAACTCCGAACCCCTTTTTGCATCCGAGCTCGCAGCGACAGCCAGCCACGCAGGCTCGCCATCAAGCAGCGACCTGAACCCTCCAAAGAACCTCTTTTGAGGCGCGGGGCCAACCCTCGAACTCTTTGTACCCCTGAATCCAAATCCCTAAAGCTCGATTTCAGGGTGTTAGGCCAGCCCTAAACCCTAAACCCTAAACCCTAAACCCTAAACCCTAAACCCTAAACCCTAAACTCCTAAACCCTAAGACCCCAAAGGCCCTAAGAAGCACTCAACTCCCTGACTGAGCTCCGGTCCAAGATCGAAAGCAAGGGCTGGCTCGTGACCTGCTACATTCAAGGGTTTAGGGTTTAGGGTTTAGGGTTTAGGGTTTAGGGTTTAGGGTTTAGGGTTTAGGGTGGGTTTAGGGCAGTTTCATGCTTAGGGCTTTGGGGCTTGGGGTTGGGGGTTTAGGGCTGGCTTCGTATGGGCCCTGAAACGGGGAACCCCTTATCTACCCCTCATACACACCCTTCAAGAGAGGGCAAGGGACCATATTAAGGGACCGAAACTAACATTGGCTTCATCCCCATAGAATTCATAGCTAATGTGTTCCACTGCGTTTGGGGGCATCAGTGATAGCTATTTGCATGCTTGGTATGGGTTCAGATAGTGGTTCAGGGTTTTTGCCACCCAGCTAGTAGCCTCGCAACCGCACTGCAGGGATGCAACACGTCCGCACTAAACATAGCGGAGGAAGCTTAGGGTCTTGGGCTTCGGGGCCTTAGGTGGGTGGGGGCTCTGAACCCTAAACCCTAAACCCCTTGCAGCTTGCAACAAAACTTTGCCGGTCTGCGCGCATCGGAAGTTGCTGGACTGGCCAGCATCTGTCCATTCCCGCAAGCTTGCCCGCGGAGCTGGACAGCTCCGACGTGGCGACAGCGATAGCGAAGCCCAAAGCTCTCTTGGCTCAAAGGACTCTTATGCTACTAAAGGCTTATAGGGTCCATAAGCAGCCCACACACATGTCGTTTTGGGGATGAACTTTGAGCCAATGTGTAAGCGATCGATTGTGAGTAGCCTTAGGCTCAGGAAGCACCACTTTTGGTGCCCCTGCCACAGCTCGCGTTCTGCGTGTGCCAAGCTGGCAGCTGGCTTGCCTCACTGTACAGGGCCATGCAGCTGCAGCGGAAAGTCGCAACAACGCTCTAGATCATCCTGCAACTTCTTCCCCAAACACAGACTCTGTCAAAAGTGCCGCCCCAAGAACTACCATGAAGGTTTTCTTTTTAAATTATGTCTGAAGAGGGTGGTATAATGCAGAATACATCCTAAGAGGACTGTACGTCTGCAGCAAGAGAAGGGAGCTTTAGGATGAAAGCCCTTAAACCCTAAACGGTTTGGGGCTGAGGTGTGATAATCGGACCCCGCCGCAAACAAGTACGGGGCCACAAGTCAGAGAGGCCCCCCCCCCCCCCCCAAACCCTAAACCCTAAACCCTAAAACCTAAAACCCTAAACCCATCTCCCCCCCCCCCCTCAGAAACCAAAAACTCACGCTGGGAAGATTGCGTCGGCCGCCTGGGAGGGGGCGAGTGGGACGTGTTAGGGAAGCTCAACTCCATGCACAAGGCCCTAGATTACCCTAAACCCTAGACCGACCCTAGACCCTAGACCCTAGACCCTAGACCCTAAACCCTAAACCTTAAACCCTAAACCCCAATCTTTTCATCCGGGCAACCCTAAAGCCGCAACTCAACCCACCAGCGGAGGCATCACGAAACATGTCCAGGCTTGGACGTGTTTGGGGGAATTCAGGGTTCGGGGTTGGGATGTTCCCCCTGATACTCACAGTCCTTAGTAGGGATTTATGGTACCCCCGATGATAATCCCTGTAAGGGACTGTTGAGTATAGGGGGGAACATCCCCAAGCTTGGGAGGTTTGGATTGGTCGATCTCTCACTGTCCGAACGTTGAGGCGCCCGCCTCGACTAGTCGTCGAAATTCCACTCGCCCATCGGGAAGCCGGGGACAGACTGCCTTGGGACGAAATGAACCCCAAAATTGGGGGCATATACCATATACTACTACAATTCCTATTAAGGTAATATGACCCCTAAACCCTTTTAGGGTCATGTACCCTTTTCTACTTTAATTCCTATTAAGGTGCATGAACCATAAACCCTATTAGGGTTCATTTAGTCCCCAAGGG
>CAJNDS010002412.1:1151885-1316885 GCA_905221605.1 Symbiodinium natans
CATGACCCCGCATGTACCCGCGACTGCTTCTTGAAGCCATTCTACTGTAGTTAACTACTGGGTTTGGGCCAGAAGCAGCAAGATTTTCGTTGGCTTCGAAACGAAATATTCCAACAACTTCGGTTTTGCCAAAGGCCTTCCGTCGAAAACCAGGCAGAGCCGCTAAACATAGGCATTCCTATAGGGGGCCCCACACCTAAAATGATCCTAAACCCAAACCCTAAACCCCAAGCCCTAATCCATGAGACATGCTCGTGGCCCTCCTGTGGACTTCCCAGAAGAAGATGTAAGAGAGAGCAACTAGGCCACCCTCCTGTTTCAGTGCCGGCCTTCAACTCCCATTTGTTTTTTGGGGGGGGGGGGGGGGGGGGGGGTTATCATGACATTACTACCAACAAATTAAAGGTGGACACCCCCTAACTAGGGGAGACTGCACGTGGGCAGGAAGTGGGGGGAGGGGGGTCACTTCAACCCATCCCCCCCCCAAAAAACGAGGGAAAAACGGCTTTCGGGCTTAGGGAAGGGTACACTCAAACGGGACATGAGAGTCCATGAGAGTACTTACAGGGAGGTGCCGAGAAAAAGTCATCTTGGCTGCACTTAGCAGGGTAGCTATAAATGAGTTTTTTTAGCTGCCTTACTAAGAAACCCAATAAACCCAAAAAGGCTAAGGATCTAAAGTTACAGTAAAGCACCACAGACCCTAAACCCTAAACCCTAAACTCTAAACCCCTAAACCCCTAAACCCCTAAACCCCTAAACCCCTAAACCCCTAAACCCCTAAACCCTAAACCCTAAACCACAGAGTCATCGTCACAGGGCCATCCCACGCTCTGCTGCTGGCCTCCGTGGGCTCCGCCATGAGCTCATCGAGGTTTCGGGACATGCCTGCTTGAGACCCTCAACCCTAAAAACCCTAAACCCTAAACCCTATAAGCCCTAAGCCCTAAGCCCTAAGCCCTAAACCCTATAAGCCCTAAACCCTAAACCCTAAACCCTTAGGGTTTATAGAGTTTCGTGACATGGTTTGCGGGAGCTGTGGGAGGCCCAGGAATCGGTGCAGGGAGATGGGGTTTAGGGTTTAGGGTTTAGGGTTTAGGGTTTAGGGTTTAGGGTTTAGGGTTTAGGGTTTAGGGTTTAGGGTTTAGGGTTTAGGGTTTAGGGGAAGTCTCCGAAGCCTGCCCCTACCCGGGACCCTCTTTACCTGCAGTTCTATGGGTTATACCTACGAATTCCGGAAGTTACTACGAAACAGCAGGTAAGTAGAGCTTAAGGTAAGGGTCCATCCTTCCCTCAAAAGGAAGTACTTCAAGACCCAAGTGGGTCCCTACTTGGGCACATGGACCCTTCGGGTTCAAAGCTTGAGGTTTCTAAGCTCCTTTGTTCGAAGCATAGGCTGGCAGGCGGCGCCAGCACATCTTGAAGAGACTTTTAGGGTTTAGGGTTTAGGGTTCAGGGTTTAGGGCCTGCAAGGACTCTGCCAGGAAGAGCCCCAAGCCTAATACCCCAAAACTCATGCTTGGCTTGTGGGCAGAAACACATTAAAGGGGATTGGAGTTCAGAGATTATGGGAGTCGGAATTAATAGGCCTGAGTATTTAGGGCCCGGCTGCCTTCCCAACCCACAGCAATATGGGGGGTTTTCACTACTAGGGGTACCTTGTTGGGGTCTTTATAAAGGGATCATTCTATATGCGGGTCTATACTAGGGGTCACTTAATTGCCGTAAATCCACATATCCTTACTCCCCAGGGCGCCCCGCCTTGTTCCCGAGTTGCTTTATCCAACAGCAACTGCCGCGGCTGCCCACAGAATTGGAAGATCCTTTTGAGGGTTTAGGGTTTATGGTTTTTTTGCCACCCGTCTAGCCATGCTACACGGGGCAACTGAAGAGGGAATTTATGGGGTGTATTTAGGGTTTAGGCTTTAGGCTTTACGCTTTAGGCTGTAGGGTTTAGGCTTAGCTCCTTTCTTAGCTGTCCGGTATCCTGGGGGAACTAAAGGTTAACCTTTGGGATTCTACAGGGATTATAATACCCTCAAGAAAGTTAACGGTTACCTACTCTACTACTGAGCTTTTGAGGGGTGTTCGAAGCGGCAAAACCCAAAAAGCAAAGACAATAACTATTCGTTGGGTGTCTGAACCGGGAATAGGGCCAGAAGTGCCAAGTCAGGGACACACGGCTCACAACAGATTATTAAAGCAGCTTGCCATCTCAATGTATTTCCACAGCTGGTGCTCTTCGTCGTCGCACATTCCTAAACCGTAAACCCTGAGCTTTAAACCCTAACCTTGAGACCATTAAACCGTAAACGAAGTGATCCTTGGCCAAATGCTGTCTTGACATGCCGTGGAGGAAGTGGCAAGTTCTGGACGTGTAGAAATCGCCACCTACAACAGCCCCCTACATACCGTCGATACAAATTCTGCATGACCTGAATATTGCATAGTACGCTAATTCCCTAAGGAACTTAGGGTCATGCAGGAACTGTTGTGTCCACCGTAGCTCCAAAATGGGCCCGGGCGCATGAACAGTGGGCTGTGGGCGCCGCCAGTGTAGAGCCGACTGGCCTCAAAGACCTGGAGAAGTACCCAGGTGTGTTTCTAGGCTGCCCAGTAACCAAGGCTTAAAAAGGGTGCCCTTTTTTTGCTTAAAGGGGTTTATAAGGGAACCTAAACCCCCCAAAAAAGGGAATAAGGGTACTACTGGGCGTCCTAGGTTCACTCAGGGTGCCAAGGCTCCGCAAGCAGGTCAAAACTTACACCTGGAACTTACCCCTGTTGCCGCTCGTTCTTCCTGCTCAGTACCTGTGATGGTGTACGTCGTTGCCGAGATTTGAGCAAACCTCCCTGGTTCTGAGTAGGGAATGAGGGAATGTGGGCCCTACATATGCCTTTTAAGGGATTCTATAGGGCCCTCATTCCCTCATTCCCTACGAAGATCCCCGCCCGAAACAGCGGTAGGTGTGTTCTTCCATCCAAGCAGCCTGCGACACTTCGGGAAGCTGCAGGTGGCCAGGGAGGTGTCGATTGCACCTAAGCTGTGTCTAAGAAAAACACAACTACGAATAGAACCAAAAACAACACAAACTCTGTAATTAAGAATTAATTACAAGTTTAACATGTATTATATGTATTTTATGGGTGCTGCTAGGACTGTGAGGTGGGGCTCTAGCCTGACAAACGTATCTCGTGCAACAAGCTTGAGGTCTTGGCGTTTCCATTTCTATCTGCACGAACACCGTTTTCACAACATTGCGAGGGTTTCCATGCAGATTTCTGCCACGTGTTTGCAGAATTTGTCAGGGCGGGTGAGGCAATCATCCCTGTGACATGAGTCCATGAGGCCCTAATTCTACCTTAAACCCGCAATCAGGCAGCTCAAGCATGCTTGAAAATGCTGTCCTGCTAGGTAGTTCGTTTCAAGCAGCGATCAGTGACCCATCCGCCCCGAATCAGTTGGCAAAGGCACAGGAGGAAGCAAATCTTCACGTCGAAGGCGAGGGGGACAGTGCTGCCTCGCTGACGGTGCATACCGAATTTGGGACCCATGTTAGCCCATGTTGACTGGCCCAACGAAACTGGAACTCATGAAGACTTGCTTCGTACCCCCCAACCCTAAACCCTAAACCCCCTTTTTTGCAGCTGGCTTGTCATCCCAAGTCCTATCTATAAGCCTTATAAATTCTAAACGTGTCGACTTTCGACCCGCCAGTCGAAAGCCAAACAATGGCATGCGCCGAAAGCATGCTCTGAACCTCGTTATGTTCGTAAACTATACGCGCCTTAGCACCGTCATGCAAATTACCACTACTTCTCCCTTGGGTTCTGACACACAAAACCTACATCATTCCTGAGGAGACCAAACGCAATGGTTGGAGTGTAGGGCTGTCGCGCGGCCAGCTCTCTCTGCGAACCGGGGACTCTAGTAACCTAGTTTAATAGTATAAGGGGCCTTGTACTCATTAGGTTGTTTTGTTTTTGCATTCATTGATTTTTTTTTTTGGGGGGGGGTATTGTAGTGTATTTATTAAGGTACTTTGAGACCACCGCAACTCGTGCCAGACGTCTCATTTGCTCTTGCGGCTCGCAAGGGCGATGTCACACAGAGCCAGTATGGCCATTCTAAACCCTCTGAAAATATTCCTGCATACGATCCTGTGAAATTTTTCCTGCATGTGATCCTCTTAGTCTTGAACCCCCGCAGGGAAAATATAAAATGTCCCCAGGGCCTACCGAGAGAACAACCATACAAAAGTCCGAAGCCCTTCCGACAATCATCCCTGACGATCTCTTGGCGGGCGTCGCTTCTCCTCCATCGTTCGCCTCAGCCGTTCCGCAATCCCGCCGTGAATCTGGTTCTCGCGCAAGTCAAGGACCACCAGGGTACCTGAGTGGAGCATCAAGGGGTTTAGGGCTCACCTGAGACTCTGTTTACCTACAGTTTAGTAGTAACGACCCTTAAGTAGTACTTGAAACCCATAAAGACTGTAGGCAAAGAGGGTTCCAGGTAGGGTTTAGGGGAAGCCTTGTGGCAGCAGCTAGGCTAAACCCTAAACCCTAAACCCTAAACCCTAACTCCTAAACCCTAAACCCTAAACCAAAAACCCTAAACCCTAAACCCTAAACAAAACACGGACCTACCTCCAACACCCCAACATCTCGCAGAGCCGCTGTTGATCTCCATCGCCTTGGCGAAATCCAACATTTCCTGGGCTCCGGAACATCAAGCAGATAACTTTCAATGGGTTTAGGGTTTAGGGCCAGGGCTCTTCATAAACTAAACATAATAGACAATAATTCCTAAGCGGACTAGAGACACTAATTTATGATGGAACTCCCTCACGGTTTGGTGTTGGGTTCTAGGCTGTCATACAGAAACGCTCCAAGCCTTGTACCCCAAAAGCACTGCATAGAAAAATTGCATTGCGCAGGTGGATGCTTTCATTCTCAGGGTAGTTACATGGTCCCATAGTATGGCCCCTAAACGGAGACCCCCTTAAATACCCCTTCGATACCCCATATACAACCCAAGGGCCCATACATCAGAACCCTTTAATGGGGGTAAGGGACCATATTCATGGCCCATGGAAACTACCCTTAGATTCAATTGCTTGGCAAGCTTTGCTCATAGCGGAAAACCGATTCATGTTGACGGACGCCAAGATGCCTAGACCAAACCTGGGATTGCATTTTATGTACAGTTTTAAGGGCTACACCTACGAAATAGGGGTACTTGCTACTAAACCGTAGGCACCCAGGAATACGCTGCAGCGTCACCTGAATCCCCTGTAAGAAGCTTCTCTTAGCTGGAGCTCTTTGACTACCGGCCCCTAGTAGAAGCCTTCACTGGGTAAGAAAAAGTACGGAAGAGGCATTTGCCATTGCATTTTGGTATATAGGGCTGACGCCCAATCTACTCCTGCAAGCTTGAAAGGCGCAAGCCTATTTCCTGCCGTGCCCGCCAAGCGTCCGCCGAAGCGTACCGTGGCGCGCCGATCTTACGAGCAGACAAGATCCTGCCGTGAGCTGGTTGAGGGTTGAGGGTTTAGGGTTTCGGGTTTAGGGTTCTCGGCATGCAGACTTTAAGTGGGTGGCCGGTCAAGATGTTTGCTTTGCCCAAGGGCTTTTTGGGTTAGAGATGCCTGGGGCTCTAATCACCTACAGTTTAATAGTAGCTGTCCTTAATTAGTAGGTATAGCCGGTATAGCCCATAAAATTGTGCGTAAGAGTCTTATTTCGAAGGCTTGCGGGCGACCCTCCCTACAACACTGGAAACGGTATGATGGTGTTGCAGACATGTCATCTGCTCGGCTAGCCCCTTAAACCCTAAACTCAAAACCCGAAACCCTAGACCCTAGACCCAATCTCGGGTTTATGATGAAGGCTTTCGATGCTCAAACTTGCTAACCCCTGCCACGTGCACTCAGCCTTTGTTGGGCCTAAAGTTCGGACTACACCTTGATGCGAGAGTCCCATTCCAAGCTTGCCTAGACTTTGCGTTTCTTGAAACTCTGCCTATTCCTTGGGGGGCCCAGATGAACCTACAAATGGGGTCGTATACCCTATACTAGAATCCCAAGTCAGGTACATGAGCCAAAAACCCTGTTCAAAGGGCTCATTTGGCCCCCGAGGTTGGGCAACTTTCAAGCACAGGGTTTAGGGTTTAGGGTTTAGGGTTTAGGGTTTAGGGTTTAGGGTGTGTTACGTTCTGGGTTGCTCGCTAGGCTCCGGGGCCTCACCTTATTTTTTATAACCGGCCCCTCTGCCCGGGTCGCTCGCAACATCGCGTGGCGGTAAGCCCACCCCAAGCCACCCGGCATATCTATTTTAGGGTTTAGTTCCTAAAGTCTTGTTTTGCTTTTTCCAGCGAGGGCATGCTGTGCCCTGCGCGCGCTGTTTCTGCACCGTCCCGATCTGAGCCTCGCTGAGGCAGGGCTGCAACGATGTGAAGTTGTGGAAAACGCTGCCCCTAGGCTGTGAAAGGTCGGGGGGATAGCCCTTCATCATCAAAGGTCTCACAGATTGGTTTGGGTTACCGTAGGGGTACCGTTGCCCCTCGACCTGGCCAGCGTCCCGACGTGCTTCTTTGCGGGCGTTTGGCATCCCTTGTCTGCGATCCTCGTTTGCCAGCGCGGAAACCATCGACACAAAGCAGTTGGGGTTAGCGCTGCCCCTCGACCGGGCCAGCGTCCCGATACGACTCTCCGATGACCAAGAAAAGGTCGTGGGGGTGGCTGATTGGTTTGGGTTACCGAAGAGCGCTGCCCCTCGACCGGGCCAGCATCCGATACGACTCTCCCTTGACCAAGACAAGGCTGTGAAAAGGTCGTGGGGGTGGATGATTGGTTTGGGTTACCGAAGGGGTAGCGCTGCCCCTCGACCGGGCCAGCGTCCCGATACGATCTCCCTTGACCAAGACAAGGCTGTGAAAATGTCGTGGGGTGGCTGATTGGTTTGGGTTACCGAAGGGGTAGCGCTGCCCCTCGACCGGGCCAGCGTCCCGATACGATCTCCCTTGACCAAGACAAGGCTGTGAAAATGTCGTGGGGTGGCTGATTGGTTTGGGTTACCGAAGGGGTAGCGCTGCCCCTCGACCGGGCCAGCGTCCCGATACGATCTCCCTTGACCAAGACAAGGCTGTGAAAATGTCGTGGGGTGGCTGATTGGTTTGGGTTACCCAAGGGGTAGCGATGCCCCTCGACCGGGCCAGCGTCCCGATACGACTCTCCCTCGTCAGAATTTGGGCTTTCGAAGCTTTTGGAGGCTGCCAAAGCTTTCAAAGCTCCTGGAAGCGTCCAGAGCCTCCCATGCTTCTGGAGGTTACCGAAAGCCTTTGTGAGGGGGGCTTGGAGAAGCTTTGTTGTGAACACAAAAGAAATGTTTGCAAGTTTTCCCTTTAAAAGAGCCCAAAAGGTTCCTCAATGGCCTGGGAGCTTCTGCAAAAGAAGCACCAAAAAGGCTCAGAAATGGGTGAAGCCCAAAAAGGCTCAGGAATGGTCTGGGGAGAGCCCAAAAACGCGGAGAAATGGTCAGGGGGAAGCCCAAAAACCTAAGATGGAGGAGCCCAAAAAGCCCAGAAATGGTTCGGGAGGAGCCCAGAAAAGGCTCAGGAATGGTCTGGGAGAAGGCCCAGAAGGAGCCCAAGGCTCAAAAATGGTCTGGGGAGCCCAAAAAGGCTCGACACGGTCGGGGAGAAGCAAGCTAAGAAATGGCTTGAAAAAGGCTCAGGGGGCGGTCTGGGCCCGGCAACGGTCCTTGAGGGGGGCCCGGGTTGCACCAGCAATTTTTTGGTGGGGGGTTGCACGAAGCCCAAGAAAGCTCAGAAATGGTCGGGAAGAGCAGAAAAAAAGCTCAGAAATGGTCTGGGAGAAGCCCAAAAGGCTGAGGAATGGTCTGGAGCTCAGAAATGCTCAGAAAGGGTCTGAGCCAAGCCCAAAAAAGCTGGCAGAAGGCCAAAGAGGCTCAAAAATCAAAGCTCCGAACTGGTCTGGGAGAAAAGCTGGCCAAGAAATGGTCTGGGAAGCCCAAATTGCTCAGTTTTGGTCCGGAAAAGGGAAAAACGGTCGGAAATGGTCCGGGAAAAGCAAGCCCCGCAAAGGTTCCGGGGCGGTCTGAGCCTGGCAATGGTCTTGAGGGGGTGCAAGGTTGCACCAGCAAATCTGGTGGGGGGGCCGGGTTGCACGAGCAACGGTCCTTGGGGGGGGGGCCAGGTTGCACCAGCAACGGTCCTTGGGGGGGGGCCAGGTTGCACCAGCAAAAGGTCTTGGGTTTAGGGTCTTTACCTTTGACACTCAAAGGCTCGACCGCCTTGACGGCCAGTGTGGGCCTTACCTTGCCTTGGAGCGTCCAGCAGCCCCAGCTTTACCTGGGCTGCACGTTCAGTGCTCTCAGGTCGCTCGCGAAGCTCGGACGGCTTCGGGCTCTCAAGTGTTGGTAGCGAGCCCTCAGCAAAGACTTTAGGGCAAAGTTTAGGGTTTAGGGAGGCGAGTGGCTCTAGCTTCTTGTCGGCCCGCAAGAAGCCGCTCAGCCCCTCGAAGGCGGCCTCGCAAGATGCGTCGATCTTAGAGGGCAAAAACAAGAAAGCCGATCTAGGAATCTAGGGTTTAGGGTTTAAAGGGTTTAGGGTTTAAGGTTTAGGGTTTAGGGTTTAGGGTAGCATACTATGTTTGTGTAGCATCTGTTCCATTCCATTGTTGAATTCTTGTATCGTTAAATTCTTCTATTCTTCTATGTTAGTATCACATTCTTATTTCGCAATACTCGTATAACAATATAATGGACTGCTTGTTGTTTTTGCATGATTGTCTTACTCTCTCTCTCTATATATATATAAATATAAATATAAATATATATATATATATATATATAAAGTGATCTTTTGTACTTTCGAGAAAAAAACGTAGTTTTATGCTATCATATGATTATACTATATTATTACACTATGAGCTGCAAGCTGCATGCCACACCTGAAGATGTAAGAGCATGTGAATGCAGATCCCTTTTTGGCCCCTCTAAGGGGATTCTATCCTATACACAGGGGTCTCTTATTTTCGTAAACTCCCATATACCTTAGTGAGTGCATGTCTCTGTGGCAGTAATCTCCGGACGGCAGGGATTATGGTAAGAAGCGTGGGGATATGATCACACTTTCAGGTTGGCCAAGAAGTAGCGCCGGCAGAAAAAGGGCGGCCTTTGTCGTTTCAAGGCGCTCAGAAAGGATCTTAACCCTAAACCCAACAGTACGTACTACTGAACCCCCCCCCCCTTCCCGGGCGCCTTTTTCAACATCTGCCCCGAGATGTCCAGCGAAGTTACCTCAGCGAGGCGCAGACCTTACAAACCCTATAGGGTCTAGGGCCCAGCCTTCAGAACCCAAAACCTACTGATTTGAAGGTTCGTATTCTAAAACCCTTATGGGATTCTGAGGCAACCTGCAAACAAGCAGGTTTTGGGTTCTGAAGGAGGGGCTTGGGGGCTTAGGGGTTTAGAGGGGCTTGGGGTTCAGGGTCGGGTCGTTTAGGGGCTTAGGGGTGTTGGGCTTAGGGGCTGAGGGTTCAGGGGTTACGGGTTTATAGGGCTTAGGGTTCCGAGCTGTAGCCCTGTAACCCCCCATAACCCGTAACTCCTAGCATGGCATCTTCAGACTAGGTTGCCCAGTAACCTAGGATGAAAAAGGGTGCCCTTTTTTGCTTAAAGGGGTCTATAAGGGAACCGAAACCTACCAAAAAGGCAATAAGGGTACCACTGGGCATCCTAGCAGAACATGACCATGCCCTAGGGGCCGCTCCTGAGCCTCCAGGACGTGCGACCTACATCATGTCCACCCTTCGGATTCAGAGCTCACCGGGCTTGATATGGGGCTTATCATATTTTAGGGCGTAGCGCCCCCACATTTTTTTCGTGGGTTAAGTTGCCCTTTTTTTTTTCCTGGGGCGGCGCGCGTCGACGCTTGCAGGGATTAGGGCTTAACCCAGCGCAGAGGTTTGCAGCAGCCTAAGCAGAGAGAAACCAGCTTGTGCCCTTGTTTTTGCCGTTGCGAGCTCCTTTAGACACTAAAACCTTTACCTTAACCCCTAAACCTGCAGTTTCTTTTTTGGGGAGGGGGTCAAAGAGAAGGAAGCCTCCTAAGAAGGTCCAAAAAAGTGGGTCGGGCTGCGTGTCCTAGGCCCCAACGCCCTGAAAACTCTAACCCTAAACTCTCGGCTATCCTCAGATTTAGGGTTTAGGGTAGGTTTCGGGTTTCGGGTTTCGGACTAGGGTTTAGGGTTTAGGGTTTAGAGTTAGGGTTTAGGGTTTAGGGCTTAGGGCTTAGGGCTTAGGGTTTAGGGTTTAGGGTTTAGGGTTTAGGGTTTAGGGTTTAGGGTTTAGGGTTTAGGGTTTAGGGTCAGCTTGACAATCGCTTGCCAGGTCACTGTGTTCAACTGAAGCAACGCGGAGAGCAAGGCCTGTACTACGCTGGCTAACTGAAGATTTAGGGTTTAGGGTTTAGGGTTGATAGGTGTACTATATGACTGGGTTGCTTGAATTAGGATTTGGGTTGTTGCAGTGTTTTTAAGTTTAGGTTATGTAGGGTTTTTTACAGGGTTCTGCGGTTATAGGGATCTGTGTTGTTTGATTAGGGTTGAGGGCGTTGGGTTTGCATACAGGGGTTAAGCTTTGGGTGTATAGGGTGTTTAGATGCTTTTAGGGTTTAGGGTTTCGACGCTCACTCTCGCACACGGGCGGCAAGGTCTATGGGTTATTGAAGGTCACTCAAACAAAGACACCAGTGATGAATGCGAGCACCTGAGGCTTTGGGTATTCTGGTGGAACATGCTGCTATTGCTAGCTTTGGAAGAGTTGCAAGTCTCCAACTCTTCTTCTAGATTCGCCTGCTTCATCTGATTGAAACTGTGCTGCGCAGCACTACTGCCAGCCGGCCCCGGATTTCTAAACCCAAACCCTAAACCCCAAACCCTACACCCTAAACCTGGGGACTGCATATGTAATCGTGAAGCCTCCGCCCTAACCCTGCTCAGCATGCCATCGATTCCACACTCCGAGTTCTGAATGCCCTCAAACCAAAAGCACGGAAACCCCTAAACCGAAACCCTTAACCCTTAACCCTAAACCCGAAACCCTAAACCCTAAACCTCAAACCCTAAACCCTAAACCCTACCCTATAAGCCTCCCGAATGCCTTCAAACCAACAGCTCTGAGACCCCTAAACCCCAAACCCCAAACCCCAAACCCCAAACCCTAAACCCTAAACCCTAAACCCCAAACCCTAAACCCTAAACCCTACAAGCCTCCCTCAAAGGAAACCCATTCTGCCAAGCATCCCCGAGGCTTCGCCCATCCAAGCCGCAGTCTTGGAGGTCCAACGTGCGAAGCGCCCGGGCTCGGATGGCAGGGATTGGGAAGCATGGGGGGCCCTAAACCCTAAACCCTAAACCCTAAACCCTCAACCCTAAACCCTAAACCCTGTGGTTTGGCAGCATTCGTGGTCCTCAAAGGGCTTAGAGGGTTTTCAAGGGCTTGGGGTTTGGGGTTTAGGGCTTCGCAGGGCTTGAACATCTTCTTTTGCCACCCGTCAAACAGACTAGCCACACTGAAAAAGAGATCCCGCGTGAAGGCATGGAAAGACAGAAAACGTAACGGCTTCTTAGTCTCTCGCTAGCCCCACTCAGTGATTGGCTCCTGCACACTGGAGTACCCTTCATAGGATTCTTAGGTACTTTACCTGCAAAAAAATTGGCTTTGGGTTCTTAAGCTAGACGAACTACCATGGAGCCTCGATTGCTGTATGGAGTCACTGCCCCACTTGTACACCCTGAACTCTACATCCTCCACCCGAACTAACCCTTGGGATAAACGGGTTTATGGTTCATGTACCTTCATAGCAATTCTAGTAGTCCAGTCAGGGTGTATGACCCCAATGTTCGGGTTCGCTTGGTCCCTAAGGACACCAAATCCCCAACACGACCCTCGCAAGATAGGGGATAGGATTAGGGGGACCCTTGGGCATATAGACCCTCTGAATAAGGTCCCTGTTTAAGAGAGCCAGAAGAGGGTTAAGAAGGGGTTCCCTTTTCAGGGTCCCCCTTATCCTACCTAGGGCGAGTTGTTGGAGCCCCAGGACATGCCGCAGCCTCGCAAAGTCCGGAGTCTCACTACGAACGAACACGAAAGTCACGAGCACGGCTCCTGCAATTGTTGCAGAGCCCCAATCTGCACGAACAAAAACAAAAGCTTGCATGAATCCACAAAACCCTCAACCCTAAACCCTACTGCAAGCAGTCACGGTTTAGGGGTTTAGGGTTTAGGGTTTAGCATACGTGCGGCGCAGCGGCCAGAAGTGCGCGCCAAGTATGTCGAGGCGAAGACCTGAAACGTTCAACTTAGCACACACACACATATGTATGTATGTATAATATATGTATATGCAGATCACAGAAATCAGTAAATGAAAGTATATATGTATCTATATATATATATACATATAGGTACACGTGCACACGCACATGCATACACATGCCAGGTATAGCAGCTTAGAGCTCGGTTAGGACTTAAGACAGTTTGTGCTTGACACTCTTGAAGACAACGACTTAGTTGCTTCGCACTTTACCAGCGTCGCTTGATGTTGCGCCCGGGCCCCCCCGCGCAGATTCCGTGATTCATGACCTGCGCCTTCTTCATGGAGAACCTGAGTCAACATGGTGTCTGGACTACGAGGTTTGCAGATCAACATGGTGTCTGGACGACGAGGTTTGCAGATTTTTTGTTTCCACTCAGATTGCCTGTCAGAGAAAGCACCCAACTTTGCAAAATGCCTCGTACTTGTACTCTGCATCCTTCTCTTGCTCACCCTCTGTGCTCGGAGAGCATTCTGGTGTTGGTTATTGCTATCCCAAACCTCCCCCAAAACCCTAAACCCTAAACCCTAAACCCTAAACGGGTGGCCCCTGGGCTGCCTGGGAGTCCAGGGTTGCTTCTGTGATGGTACTCTCTTGGGTTTAGGTTCTAGGGTTTAGGTTTAGGGTTTAGGGTTTATAGGTTTAGGATTTAGGGGTTTAGGGTTTAGGGTGATTCCAGGCATTCCGAGAAACTCTTCTGCATCAGACCCTTGGACAGGCACGCCGTTGTAGGTGGACAGGCAACCTCCCAATCAAGTCTGCAACATGCGGTGGTGAATTGTAGGTGCCTGAAGAACTAGAGGTGTTGTTGTTGTTGTTGTTGCTTTTTGTTTTTTTTTTTTTTGGGGGGGGGGGCGGGGCGGGGGGGTGCTTGTCGTGCAATTATTGATGATACAGGGGGGAATAAGGCAACACTACTTCGTAGGTTGGATTGAGTTCCGGATCTGGTAGCTTTGCTGAGAAGTCGCGTGTCGGGTTGCAAGTTTATTCAGCGGTTTAGGGTTAGGGTTTAGGGTTAGGTTGCACTGCGTCCAGCAAGAGCTGCCCCTTAAAGGAACCAACAACCTCGCAGAATGGTTCGATCTGCCACAATGATGGCAGCGCTTTGGAAAGACTGCTGCCCTTCTAGCCCGGCGCCAATCAGTTCACGAAGCCCTATAACCCCATCATGGCGGACCTTAAGCTTTTTGAGCCGAGAACCTAAACCCTAAACCCTGAGCATCCCTAAACCCTGAAGGTTCCCTGGGCATCCCTATAAACCCTAAACCCTAAACCCTAAACCCTAAACCCTAAACCCTAAACCCTAAACCCTAAACCCTAAACCCTAAACCCTAAACCCTAAACCCAATTCTGCGCCTTCCCTTGCCAGGTTCAACACCGCGTCGATGACGTGCTCAGTCTCAGCTTCGAAGCTGTTGCTGCGGAAGTCCACGGTCTTCAGCCGGCCTGAGAAGGGATGAGGGTTTAGGGTTTAGGGTTTAGGGTTTGGGGTTTCTGCAGCACCATCTCCAAAGAGCGAATATCGGGCGCCAACGTGAAACACAAGTCTGCACCGCAAGGTTTGGGGTTTAGGGTTTAGGGTTTAGGGTTTGGGGTTTAGGGTTTGGGGTTTGGGGTTTAGGGTTTGGGGTTTGGGGTTTAGGGTTTGGGGTTTAGGGTTTAGGGTTTGGGGTTTGGGGTTGGGGGTTTAGGGTTTAGGGGGTATCTTTTAGGCCACCCGCCTAGCTGACCCCTCAAAGGAGACACACCGCAGGGAACAATCGAGGTAAAGGATGATGGTTTAGGGTTTAGGGTTTAGGGTTTAGGGTTTAGGGTTTAGGGTTTAGGGGGGTTGAGGGCCAAGCGACATGCGGGCATTGGGCCCGGTGGCCAGCAGATGCGAATAAGACCGAGCTCATATATATATATATATACATATATATATATATGTATTCTTTTTTTCCTCCTCCTTCTTTAGAGCCAAGTACCTAGCAAACCCTGTCAAGCCTTTAAGCCCCGCAAGGCCCTAACAAAAGAACTGGGAAGGCACACTCAAACAACACAGTTCTTCTGGGTGCAAATTGAAGCTGCGGCTGCTCTCCAGCGCGTAGACCAGCCTGATACGGCCCACATGGCTACCCCTGCCTTGGGGACCAAACTTTGAACCCTGCCCCCAAACCCCAAACCCTAAATCCTAAAACCTGATAGGGATTCTAGTAGTATAGGGGGGGATCGTAAACCCTAATAGGGATTCTTGTGGTATAGGGGGAGATGACTCCCCCAATTTTAGGGGCTCATGTGGCTCCACTTGCCATGCACAGCCCTGAGCATGAGCTCCGGGTTGGCATCGTGGCTTGGGGGTTTCGCCTCAAAATGCAAGTTAGGGTTTAGGGTTTAGGGTTTAGGGTTTAGGGTTTAGGGTTTAGGGTTTAGGGTTTAGGGTTTAGGGTTTAGGGTTTAGGGTTTAGGGTTTACGGTTTAGGGTTTAGGGTTTAGGGAGACTCTGTACTCGTGAGCCCCTGTACCCTTTTGCATCAGCTCTACCCTAAGCCCTGAACCCTTGTCCCCCAAGACCCTAAACCCCCATAACAGCCCAAGCCCTGAACCACAAGAAGCCCCGAACTCCTCAAAACAAACCCTAAAGGTCCATGTACCAAAATAGGGAATACTTGGGCCCTCAAATATTCAAGTACTTCCTATATAGGTCCCTAAACCCCTAAACCCTATAAAGCCTAAACACAAAACCCTAACCCTAAACCCTAAACCCTGAAGCCTAAACCCTAAACCCTAAACCCTAAACCCTAAACCCTAAACCCTACAAGAAACGCACTTCAGATGCCAGGCGGCAGCGGGGCCGTTGTGGACCGGTCGACGTAAGCCGCGGGCCGACTAAGGTCAAGGCTGTCAATGGTGCCCTCCTGGGACGCGAAGCTTAGGGTTTAAGGCTAAGGTTTAGGGTTTAGGGTTTAGGGTTTAGGGTTTAGGGTTTAAGGTTGTTTTGTCACATGCATAGCTGATACCCACGACGCGTTGCCATGGGTTTAGGGTTCCGGGTTGGACCTCCCAGAACCCTCAAGCCTAAAACCTTCCGCGGACCCTAAACCCGAAACCCTAAACCCTAAACCCTAACTCCTAAACCCGTGTCCCCTCACCCTGAACCCCAAACCCGCGTGAAGCAGCGCCACCTCCATCTGCCGAAGGAAGAGCTGCAAGTTGGGAAGGGAGACCTGCAACTTGTCAAAGCTGTGTGGGGTTTTTGTTTTGGGGTTCAGTGTTTAGGGTTTAGGATTTAGGGCTTAGGGTTTAGGATTTAGGGTGGGTTTAGGGTTTAGGGTAGGGCTTACCTGGGACCTTTTTTACCTACAGTTTTATGGGTTATACCTACTAACTAAGGGTAGTGACTACTCATCTCTAGGTAAATAGAGTCCCAGATAGGGTTTGGGGCTTCGGTCAGAGACGAAAGATGGGTTCAGGGCTGATCAGTTCAGGGGCTGCCGGGATTGTGGCAGTGGTTGATTGGCTGGTGGTGAGTGGTGCCAAGACCCCATCCAGTCTCACCGCACACGACCCAAAGCAGCTGACTTTTTTGGCTGGGGCCGCTCTTTCCCAAGCACTTTCAGATGTCTGGTCTTGACAACTTGCAATAATAACACCACAGCGTCCTCGATACTGGCGCCCATTGATTCTTTACACCCCACAACGGATTGACCATCTATGTCCCTGCTCAAACCCTCACTACCATCTACTTGGGCCCCAAAGTCCCTACATAAGAAGTGCGTCAAGGCCCAAATATTCTCGATTAGGTACATGGACCCTCAGGGGAGATTGCAGATAACTCTAAACCATCCCCTAAAACCCTAAACCCTGAACCTTTTTGAAGCGTGGACTGAGGAAAGACCAAACCCCTAAGACCCAGACCCTAAACCCTAAACCCTAACCTAAACCCTAAACCCTAAACCCTAAACCCTAAACCCCCCAAAACCACCCAAAACCGCCTAAGACTTCTGCGCTTCAGGGAATCGAGTTCTTCAGCCTCCTCCAGGGGCGGGCAGCCACTGGCGCGCAGCTGCTGCAAACCTCAGTATAGCACAGCAGGGTTTAGGGTTTAGGGTTTAGGGTTTAGGGTTTAGGGTTTAGGGTTTAGGGTTTGGGGTTTGGGGCTTGGGGTTTGGGGTTTGGGGTTTGGGGTTTACGGGGAGTACTCGGGCCTTAACGTACTCCTGAGGGTCTTTGAAGCCCAAGTCCAAGTATGCAACAATACCCTTTGGGTACCTGAAGGTCCAACGTAGAGTCGGTATAGGGCTTTACTAAATCCTGAGGGGCTACCTGCAACTCTATTTACCTACAGATTCGAAGTGACTACCCTTAAAGGGTAGGTATAACCCATAAACCTGTAGGTAAAGAGGGTCCCAGGTATAAACAGTGCGGCCGCTCCCATGGCCTAAACCCTACACCCTAAACCCTAAACCTTAATTAAACCCCTTTTGACCCTAAACCCTAGACCCTAGACCCTGGAGCCTAAACCCCTCAACCGCCCCCCCGCATGCACCAGAGCTGCCCAGGTGCTGGCCACAAGATCCTTAACAATCTCCAAAGTGATGTTGGCTTTGACCTGTCATCTTCTCGGTAGCCCAGTAACCCTAAACCCTAAACCCTAAATCCTGAACCCTTTTTGGGGTTGGCTACTTTATTAAGGGAGCCCAGAACCTAAAATACAAAAAGAAGGCTAAAGGGCACCGCTCGGCTGTCGTCTTCAGCTCTGGGAAGCAACCTGTATGGGCCATGATACCCTCTAAACCCCTTAAGAAGTCCCTTTTATAAGCCTGGTTAGGGGGATTATATATATATATATATATATATACCGAAATTAGGGTGCCTCATTGGGGTCCTTATTTTGAGGGAATCCTGCTATTTGGGGGTCTATGTTAGGGGTCCCTTTTTGTCGTGACTCCCATCAAGCCTGCTAGCCCATGCTGTAAGGCCAGTTTGGGGCCCCTTCAGACCCGCCTCTGCTCCCTGGCCCGAAGACCCTAAACTCTAATTCTAAACTCTAACCCTCACACGTGAAGGCCCGGCCGAGGAGAGGTCGAGTCGTCTCAGGTGCTGGTTCCTTTTTGTGGGTTTGGGGTTTAGGGTTTAGAGGGTTGAGGGCTTTTTAGGGGACTTAAGTCGCTTTGGGGGCTTGCAGGGGGGCTTGCGGGGCTTGCAGGGGAGGCTGAGGGTTCAGGGGCTTGGAGGGCTTAGGGGGCTTTTGGGGGTTTGGGGGGCTTAGGGTGCAGAGAGACTGTGACCACTACAGTTGTCATCCCCCCACTTCCTAAACCCTAAACCCTAAACCCTAAACCCTAAACCCTAAACCCTAAACCCTAAACCCTAAACCTAAACCCTAAACCCTAAACCCTAAACCCTATTCCCAAAACTACAAGGAACTGCCGGACAAGGTCCTCCGGACGAGGAGGCACAACAGCAGGACCTCGCAGCATGCAACGCCAAGACCACACTAGGGATGAGGATTTGCGGTTTAAGACCCCTAAACCCTAAACCCTAAACCCTAAACCCTAAACCCTAAACCCTAAACCCTAAGAATGAAACAGAACACAAGACGGAACTTTGGCCCACATGAACAGTACGGAGCTCTGGGGGGTGGTTTAGGGCTTCGAAAGCTCGTAGCAAGGCAGATCAGGGGTTGAGGGGTTGAGGGGTTTAGGGGGTTGGGGGTTGAGGGGTTAAGGGGTTCAGGGGTTGAGGGGTTGATTCAGGGGTTGAGGGGTTGAGGGGTTCAGGGGTTGAGGGGTTCAGGGGTTGAGGGGGTTTAGTGTTCAGGGGACAGACATGACTAGAGAGAGCGATCAGCTTTGCACTTTCTGAGGGCATTCTGTCCTATAACGCTGAGTAGCGAAAGGAGAAAGCCCAAATCTTCAGACACCTGACCTGGGACCCTCTTTACCTACGTTTTATGGGCTATACCTACTAGTTAAGGGTAGTTACTACGAATCTGTACGTAAATGGTGTCCCAGGGAATCCCAGGTCACACTCCAGTTAAGCACTCGATCTGCCACAACCTTTACCACCTGAGCCCCAAAATAAGAGCTCTTGAGCTCTCCATGCGCCATAATCAGCCCCCTAAACCCTAAACCCTAAACCCTAAACTCTAAACCCTAAACCCTAAACCCGAAACCCTAAACCGCACAAACTTGGGTGGCCCTTTAAACCATGTGAGAAGCTCCGAAATGAAATCCTCGACTCTTAGAGCCACCCAGCGAAAATCTGTACCTCAAGGACCCAGGTACCTAGAAACTTGAAACGCTAGACCAGGGTTTAGGGTTTAGGGTTTAAGGTTTAGGGTTTAGGGTAAAAGAAATCGGAGTGTACAGAGATCCTCAGTCAGACAAGATGCCTCCATAGCGAGGAAAGAGCTCTCGGCCTTTTAAGGTTCGGGTTTCTGCGTTAGGGTTTAAGCCTTCACAAACACCCATTTGAAGAATCGTGGAGATTTAGAGTACATTCCACCCAGCAGGGCCGGCGTTAAACCACTTTAACATGCGATGTGTCGTTTCCATGGATGGTTTCGAACGCGCCCCCCCCCCCCCCCCCCCCCCCTCCCCTTTGCAGGGTGTTTGGGGAGTGGGGTCTAGGTTCAGAGGATTCAGTGCTTCAAGTTGGGTGGAAAGCATGGTGCCCAACCCCATGCACCCATGTACGAAGATAGGAGATACTTAGAGCACAAAAAGCGTATTATATCAACTCCTCCACCCCTCCCTCCCTCTCTATTTAAATTTCTCTCTCTATCTATCTCTCTCTCTCTCTCTCCCTCTCCCTGGTGGCCCTAAGATAATCCTATGGCGGGGAGCGGTAAAAGGGGGGCACTTCTCCAGTTTGTCAACTACCCAACTCCAGGATGGCCCTGACCCTCTGAAACATGTGCCTACATAGTGTCCTCTTATCTAAACCCAAATAAGCAGAATATAGGCCCTCTGAAAAATATTCCTACATGTTGTCCTCTTCTATAAACCCAAATAAGGAAAATATAAAATGCCCCAAAAGGCCTACCTAGCAACACTCTGACACTTCTGCACTTCGTGACGCAAATCGAAATCTGAGTGAGGCTTCGAAAGGCACAGCGCGCAAACCCCAAGACGAGAGCTTAGCATTCAAGAATGAGACGCCGACCCTGCTAATTGACCACCGACACATGGAGCTTCAGGGTACGTATAACCCAATAATACGTGTAGTTATAACCCACTTATAAGCCCCTTAAGTACCCTAATAGGGTTATACTTGGGTTGTTAAACCCTTGCGTTTCTAAACAACTGACGGCGGATGATACAGCTGCTTCTCTTTACACCTCCTCCTTGGCTTCCTGCAAATAGGAATTGGGCTTCGGGTTTCTAGCCCCAAACCCTAAACCCTAAACCCCAAACCCCAAACCCTAAACCCCATGCCCTAAACCCTAAACCCCTAGGCTTTGAGGTGTAGGGTTTCGAAGGTCAGCTCTGTGCCCTTTTCGCGGCCTTGATCTCCTCAGACGACAGGAGCTCCTGCGAAGTCGACGTGCGCTATCGTTAGGGTTTAGGGTTTAGGGTTTAGGGTTTAGGGTTTAGGGTTTAGGGTTTAGGGTTTAGGGTTTAGGAGGGTTTAGGGTTTCTGCTGCATGATCTGAGGGATTTAGGGTGTAGGGTGACCCAAGAGTAGCCTAGAATCAAAAAACGGGGGCCTTTTTTGCTTTTAAAGGGCTTCTCTCAGGGAACCTGAATCTAAGCCCTAAACCCTAAACTCTAAACCCTAAACCCTAAACCCTAAACCCTAAACCTAAAAAAAGGAATAAGGGCCGACTCTGGGTCCTAGGCATCCCTGCAACCCCAAAACCAAGAACCGCTTTTACTTGCGTCCTTGGGGTTTAGGGTTTAGGGTTTAGGGTTTAGGGTTTAGGGTTTCGGGTTTAGGGTTTAGGGTTTAGCAGACAAGACACTAACCCCTCAACCAAGGAATAGCATGAGCCTAGATGGGCTAAGGCTTGCGCTCAAGGCGTTTAGGGTTTTGTGGGTTAAGGTTGAGGGATTCCCAGGAAAAGTCACTCCGCCCCATGTTCTTTAGGGTTTAGGGTTTAGGGTTTAGGGTTCTTTACCCCGAGAAGCCGACTCCCAAATCTACTCGGATGTAGGGTTCATGGGTTGATTCAGGGGGCGCGGGCCTTTATGATCTAACTTATTTATTGTCTAGACCCGGGAGTAATCTAGAAATGAAAAGGGTGCCCGTTTTGCTTTGGAGGGGATTATGAGGGACACCCCAACCCTAAAAAAAGGAAATAAGGGCCTATTCCCGGTCCAAGTCCTTGTGTACATGCGTATGCATGCCGGATGACGAATCGTTGATCCGAACCCTAAACCCTAAACCCCAAACCCTAAACCCTAATTTAGGGAGCCGTGGCATGAGAGTCTATTTTACGGGGCTTGTCTGGAGGGCGTAGGTTCCCTAAACCCTACCTGGGGACTCCATCTTCCCTACTCTTTTGGGGGGCTTTTGCCCTCATATTTCGAGGCTTCTGGCCTGCGAATTTGTGGCTTTGCGAGTCACACGTAAACCCTAAACCTGACTCCTTTTCCGTCCGCGCCATGATGGTACAGAACTCACGTCTCGTTGCGTTGAGTCCATGTTTGCGATGTACTTGCGCAGGAGCTGCGCTTCAACCTTGCCTCAAAAAAAAACCAGGGTGCCCAGTGACATAGGAATACGGAAGGCCTTTTTTTCTGATGAAAAAAATAGGATGGCCCTTGAACGACTACCGAGTAAAGAAGAGGCTAGTCAACGAATGCTCTGGACCAAGGGCAGGAACGGGCTTCGACTGGGCGTCCGAGACAAGTGAACCCTCTGGGCCTTGCATGTGTTCAGATGACTCGGCCAAAGAAAAAAAGCTCTGACAAGTTCACGCCACATCGTAGGTCATCGCTTCCGCCTTTGCTCTTGGTGATCCTCTGACTGCACTCCCTAAAACCCTAATTAAACCCTAAACTCTAAACCCTAAACCCTAAACTCTAAACCCTAAACCCTAAACCCCAAACCCCAAACCCTAAACCCAGACAGTAAGATTCCGAAGCCCCACCGGTCGTAAGTTCCTCAAGACCTTGAGAGTCTAACACTTCGCTAAACCCCGGACCCTAGACCCTAACTAATGGTCTCTAAGGAATTGTAGAGGATGAAGGGTTGAGGGTTTAGGGTTTGGGGCTGAACTCTGGAGCCTTCTACTGTTGAACGCTGACTCTCTCATAACCACAGCTCCTTTAATCTTATGTCTCGGTGATGTGTAGGGGTTAGGGTTTACGGTTTAGGGTTTAGGGTTTATACGGTTTATAGGGCCTTCTCTGAATAAGTTGTATGGCCGGGGGAAGCGTTGAGCTTTGTGCGTGATATTCTCCTCCAGATTCGTCTGTACATGATGGCAGTGTGCACTTGGCGGGGTGAGAAGCGCATAAAACACAGTGTTTGGGGACCAAATGAACCTTCAAGGGGTCTATGGCTCAGATTACCGTATCAGGGATTCTAGTTGCAAAAGGGTATAGTGACTTCCTCAAATTTAGGCGTCAGGTGGTCCCCAGGAAAAGCTCGTTGGGAAGCTACATGGTCCCTTAGTAAAGTATGGGCCCTTAAAGGGGGCGCCCTTATATACCCCTTATGTACCCTGTACAACCCACGGGCCCATACGTCAGAACCCTTTGAAAGGAGGTACTGCCCTTAGCCAGGCACAAGCAACCGCAGCATACATGCGGGAACGAGGCCTTGTTCCAAGGTGCCCCATAGGGCCACGACCAATGGAAGTCGTAGTAGGAAACTTTGGTTCCGTAGATCCCCCCAAGATTTTCCCCTTTAGGGGGGATATTTAGAGAAATCGGGGAGTTGAACTAGCTGTGGGACCAAGTACTGTCTAGCGCGGAACGGTGTACCCAACGGCCGGGCGATGAAATCGAAGGCAAAAGAGGAACGGGCAGCATGAGGGCTGACTGGCTCGATTGCCTGTGAGAAACCCTAGTCCCAACTTCTAAACCCTTCAAGCTGGGTGCAAAAAAGAGTATAGCTTTCGCTTCACGAAGTCGATGCTGGTCAGGGAACTGCTGCTTGCAGAGTCCTTGCGGGATTGCGACCCCATGCCGCCCTAAACCCTAAACCCTAAACCCAAAACCCTAAACCCTAAACCTTAGACCCTAAACCCTCCCGAAAAACACTTTCCTCGTGATGGCTTCAAATGTCATGACATCCTCTGAGAAAACAAGAACCCCACAGTTGGGGTCATGTACCCTATGCTACCATAATTCCCAGCCTAAACTCTAAACCCTAAACCCTAAACCGTGGCACGAACCCTAAACCCTTTCGGGTTCCTTTGGTCCGCAAGGCCGGACACTAACTCCTGAGCCCTAAACCCTGTACAACCCAAGCACCAAACACAACCTGGCCATCAGACTACGCTTGGGTTTAGGGTTTAGGGTTTAGGGCAACTCCAAATCCTTACTTAGGGTTTATAGAGTTCAGGGTGCCATCTTTCAGGCCGAGGCAGGTAGCCCATGAACCGCCGAAATAGACTGATGCAACACCCTGGACACCCAAATGCTACATACCCCCGAATGCGCACCCTAAATCCCGAACCCCTGCAAACCCTAAGCCCTAAATCCCAAACCCTCAAGCCCCGAATGGAAAACCCCAAGCGAAACACGCGCGGCCTTGTCGCTGCATGCATCCTCTGGATCGATTGAGGCTTTAGGGTTGGGATGCTCCCCCTTATACTCAATAGGGAGCATCGTACCCATGATAATGCCTACTAAGGACTGTGGGAACAAGGGGGGAACATCCCAAGCTTTAGGGTACAAGGCCAGGCCTTGGGCCTTGGGGGTTTTAGGGCTTGGGGTTTTTTGCCACCCGCATAGGGTTTAGGGTATGGAGTTTTTTTCCCCTTATACTATCCGTCCTTAGTAGGGATTGTAGTACCCCCTATGATAATCCCTGTTCAGGACTGTTACCAAGGTATGGAGTGGTTTAGGGAAGGATGCTGGGAGTGGCTTTCAGGGCACACAGGTCGGTCTCTAAGCATAGGATCCATCTCATGCAGGGTAGCAGCAAATGATGGATGACAGGCGCTTTCAGGTCTACAAGTACCTGGGACTGTATTTACTACCGATTAGTAGTAACTACCTTTAGCTAGTAGGTATAACCCATGAAACTGTAGGTAAAGGGTGCCATCGCACCCCCAGAGCTCACCGAGCACCATGGGAGCATTTTGGGATGTTCCCCCTTATAGTACCCCTAGTCCCAAGTAAGGACTCTAAGTGTAAGACATAGTATACGGGGGAGCATTCCAAATGGATGCATTCCAAGAGCACGACAGCTCTCCACAGACGCAACAGAACAAAGAACATACACCACTGACGGGTCAGAGGTTCACAGCCGGGGGGTCCAGTCTAAGGGTAGTTACATGGTCCACCTTTATATACCCCTTATTAACCCTTTACAATACCCTATACCAATTAAGGGCCCATACATCAGAAACCTTGAAGGAGGGACCACAGTAAGGGCACAGGTAACTACCCTAAGAGTCTTAGGCCGGAGCCAACTTACATCCGGCCTGGGAGTCGGTCGGCTGTGACTTGCAGCCGGCGAAAGCTGGATGAGACGAGTCAGGAAACAAAAAGCGATGACAAACCCAAACTCCAAACCCCAAACCCTAAACCATAAACTCTAAACCCTAAACCCTAAACGAAGTCCAAAATTTTGACACGACGGCGAGCGCGGCCAGGGGAGCGCCTAGGCCAGACGCGATTGTGACAAATGCGACCCAGCACTTTTTTTTTGGTCTGGCTGGTTCTTTGTAGGGAATGAGGGAATGAGGGCCCTATATTTTCCCTTTAAGGGATTTTGTAGGGCCCTCCATTCCCTGCTAAGAACCAGGGGGTTGTTGGCGACGACTGCCTGCGGCCAAAGACCGGGGAGTTTACCTGGAAGTCTATTTACCTACAGCTTCGCAGCAGCTCCACTTGATTAGGAGGTATAACCCATAAAACAGTAGGCTGGCACTTCACACCCTCTGAAAAATTTTCAACGAAACGCTTTCAACGAAACGTTTCGCTGTTCGACTCTTTTTCAAAATACCTCAGTAATCGGGCCAATGTCGCATAGTTTGAAGGGCCTACGTGGCCTTTACCGTTGTGTGAAAGCGAACGGGGAGCCAGCGCAGCGCGACTCCCTCGCTCCCGTTTGCCTGTCAAAGGGCCTACGTGGCCTAATCCATGCCATCGGGGCTTTCCTGACACTGAACCCCAAACCCTGCATGGCCTAGGGTTTAGGGTTTAGGGTTTGGGGTTTGGGGTTTGGGGTTCGGGGTTCGGGGTTTGGGGTTTGGGGGTTCGGGTTTGGGGGTTGAGGTTGTAGGGGTCCCAGCCTCCTCCGACCAGATGCCAGCGCCTGCGAACTCCAAGATGTGCCAGATGACTTCAGGCCTGGCCGCAGAGGGTAAGGTCTATCGGCCCAAACCCCAAACCCCAAACCCCAAACCCCAAACCCCAAACCCCAAACCCCAAACCCCAAACCTAAACCCTAAACCCTAAACCCTAAACCCTAAACCCTAAACCCTAAACCCTAAACCCTAAACCCTAAACCGCGGGCATACCTGGCTTGCATCGAGGGGTTGAAGGCTGGGAGTTGACATTTCCTGGGGGGGTTCGGATAGCAGCCCAAGAGCCCCCCCTCACACTCGAAATCTTGCGGCCCAAGCATCCCCTCTCACGTAACTGGGGTACTTCTGCCATGGAAGCCACCGAAAGTTGAGTGTTATGAGAGAAGGTCTCCAAATCTATACCGGCATGTTCTGGGGCATTGCTCCCCTAGGCGGGTTCTCTGACGCAGACGCTCACCTCCTAAACCTGGGAGCAGGGTGTTGGGTTGAGGGCATAGGGCTTAGGGCTTAGGGCTTAGGGTTTAGGGCTTAGGGTTTAGGGTTTAGGGTTTAGGGCTTAGGGTTTAGGGTTTAGAGTTCCCCCCCCCCCCCCTTCCCCACCCCACGCCCTCCCACGCTCGCATAAGGTATGGCAAGGCAGGGTTTCAGTAGGTGATCCGCTTCACAACATGACATCTCCGGCACACATGGCTCCAAATCACAAGTACTGAATCAAGAACCGAAACCCCAAAAAGCCCAATATGAACGAACAGTTCGGTTGTTCAAGTCAAACACATAAACCCGTGAGTGCAGCCCTAAACCCTAAACCCTGAACTCTAAACCCTAAACCCTAAACCCGAAAAAAACGATGCCGCTTGTTTAAGTTTTTTTTCGAGCCAAGAGTTGCTTTGACTTGGAGCTGTAGAATAGGACCTTGCGTTGGCTAAACCCCAAAATAAACCCTAAACCCGAAACCCGAAAACCTAAACCCTTCTTGATGCTTTAACAATGAAAAGGCAGGTTCCACAGAGAAAGTCACGCCCACTCGATCTATCTACTCATCGGCTTACTCGAGCAAAAGTAAAAGCAGGCATAAACACGTAAACATGTACAATATCTCTCTAGTTTAGGGTTTAGGGTTTAGGGTTTAGGCTTTAGGGTTTAGGGTCTCTCTAGGCCTTCTGTATATCGGCCGGGCGGAGAGGACTTGCCCTGAACATATTTTAGTCAGGGCCACATGACCTAAGCCATGCGAAAAAGAAGATTCCGGCCTCAGTTGCCGCAGTCCGATGCAGTGATAACAGAAAATCATCCTTGGTGTCTCAAAAAAAGTCGGCTCTATGAACTAGACGACGATTTCACCCGGCTCAGCGCAAACCACAGTGCTACGCCCAAGTTGTCACCGAACTCGCCTGTGCAGCCAGCATTCGGCTACACCCCAAGCCCTAAATCCTGAACCCTAAAGCGCCACGAGGCTACTTGCACCTGTACAATAGAACTTAGCCCGCGTCTCTGATACTTGCGACTAGCTTGGCCAAGCATCTGCCCACGGACCAAGGACCTGTGCCAGGGCTTGGAAATGTTGTATGTACGCAAAAAATATTGCACCATACTGCGGACAGTACACATATGTGAGTCCCGACACAAGAACAGTATAATACATATATATATATATATATATGGTCGCCCCCCCCCCAAGATCCACCCCCAAGGCTGTTCAGAATCTCCTCACTCCATATATGTACTCTTTCTTATACATGCAGATGCAGAAAACGCTGCAAATACCGAGGGTTTTCCTGTTAAAACGATTGTTTCATACTTCTTTCTTACAGCGATGTGTGCATGCAGATGCCAGAAATGGACTACCAGGATCTGGTGGTTCGTTTCTGGTGTTACCGACTTCGTTCTGTGTCTGCGAAATGCGAATATGGCTTGCCTGAAACCCAAGCAATGGAAACATGACTTTCGCCTGTCCATACCGCAGAAGTGCTGTACTGTCCCTATTTTTTGGCTTGCCTGGCAAGCAAAAAATAGGGACAGTACAGCACTTTCGCCTCTCCAGACTGCAGAAGTGCTGTACTGTCCCTATTTTTTGCTTGCCTGGGGACGAGAAAATAGGGACAGTACAGCACTTTCGCCTCTCCAGACTGCAGAAGTGCCGTACTGTCCCTATTTTTTGCTTGCAGGTACCAATAAAGTGCTGTACTGTCCCTAAAAAACCTAAAAAACCAATCTTTCCAGCACTACCAGCCCTGGAGCCCCCGATAGTTCCCAAAAGATTGGTTTTTTAGGTTTTTTAGGGACAGTACGGCACTTTATTGGTACCTGCAAGCAAAAAATAGGGACAGTACAGCACTTCCGCCTTTTGAGACTGCAGAAGTGCTGTACTGTCCCTATTTTTTGCTTGCCTGGAGACGAGAAAATAGGGACAGTACAGCACTTCGCCTCTCCAGACTGCAGAAGTGCCGTACTGTCCCTATTTTTTGCTTGCAGGTGCCAATAAAGTGCTGTACTGTCCCTAAAAAACCTAAAAAACCAATCTTTCCAGCACTACCAGCCCTGGAGCCCCCGGTAGTTCCCAAAAGATTGGTTTTTTAGGTTTTTTAGGGACAGTACGGCACTTTATTGGTACCTGCAAGCAAAAAATAGGGACAGTACAGCACTTTCGCTTCTTCAGATTGCAGAAGTGCTGTACTGTCCCTATTTTTTGCTTGCCTGGGGACGAGAAAATAGGGACAGTACAGCACTTTCGCCTCTCCAGACTGCAGAAGTGCCGTACTGTCCCTATTTTTTGCTTGCAGGTACCAATAAAGTGCTGTACTGTCCCTAAAAAACCTAAAAAACCAATCTTTCCAGCACTACCAGCCCTGGAGCCCCCGGTAGTTCCCAAAAGATTGGTTTTTTAGGTTTTTTAGGGACAGTACGGCACTTTATTGGTACCTGCAAGCAAAAAATAGGGACAGTACAGCACTTTCGCCTCTTGAGACTGCAGAAGTGCTGTACTGTCCCTATTTTTTGCTTGCAGGTACCAATAATGTGCTGTACTGTCCCCAAAAACCAATTTTTTCCAGAACTATATATCTCCTCGAGGTCTTGCAGTATCTTAAGCAATCAACCATAAAAATTATAACTTCGCGAACATATCTCAACCCATCATCCCCCCGTAAGCAAAACCTGACCTCTAATTATATTAAACACTGTAGCTATCATATCTTAAGCCATCACACCCCAATAAGCAAAACAGAACACTATCCTAAAAACTATACCATAGCTAAGATATCTCAGGCAATCATCTCCCGATAAGCAACACCTGAATTCTATCCAATGTCGGTTGGTTTGTTTATATCTTGAGAATTCCAGGATGTAGTGAAAGGACATTTGCTCACAGTATTCTCGCGTCCCCCGGGGTGCAAGCCCTACAAACATAGGCATACCTGAAGCCTCAAGCCCCATAGGGCTATAAGCTTCTAATGTTATAGGTCATGCTCAAACCTTAAACCCTGCACCTTTAAACCCTATAGGGTTTACTAGTAAAAATCTAAGGTCTGGGCGTGTGTACCTTCAGCGCCCTTCAGACCCTTAAAACAACTTACTCTATGGGTTTAGGCGTAAAATGCCTAAGCCCTTAGCTCTATAGGGCTTAAAAGTTAGGAATTAAGCTTTAATTGCCCGCTTGGGTTTGAATGTCTAAATCTTAACCTACAAAACTGTCAACCTTAACCCTATAGAGTTTTTAAAAGTCAAGGGGTGAGGCTTAATTGCTAAACCCTGCCCTTGAAAGCCCTACAACCTTAACCACTAGGGTACTATTTAAGAAAGTAAGCCTTGAAACAAAAACAGGAGCGCAGCAAGGGGGCAGGGTGTGGGGGGTGTTCAGGGGTCACCCCTGACCCCCCCGCCCCCCCTGGCCCCTGTTATAAGCAAACTTATTGCTTATAAGCAATGCGTTGTGTGACAAAAACTCCTTCCAGCAAAGATTCAGCTACCAACTCATACATATCTTAAATGCCTGAACCTTAAACCCTTGCGGTTTAAACTCTATGGGCTTAGGTTAAAGTGCCTGAATCTGAAACCCTAAACCTTTAAACCTTAACCCCATTGGGTTTTACAGGTGAAGGGCTTAGGTGCAATTGTCGGCTTATGTTTAAATGCCTAAATCTTAAAACCCTAAACCTTTAAACCTTAACCCGACAGTAGACGTCAGGAAAGTCAAGACTACGAGCACTCGAAGGGTGGATCTTGGGAGGGGGGGCGAGCATATATATATATATATATCTATCTAGATCTCTATGCCTATACCTATATATCTGTGTCTATAGAACCCTAAAAGTACTTCCTATAAAGGGCCTTTGAGGCACAAGTATATATTGATGAGGTACATGAACCCTAAACCCAAACCCCTAAACCCTAAACCCTAAACCTTAAACCTTAAACCCTAAACTCTAACCGCAGACACCGCCAAGATCTCTTGTTTAATGTGGAAAGGAGTGAACGATACATTCGCCTCGGCCTCTGTGTGGCGTTTAGAGGTCCCTATACAACCCCCTCCAAAGCATGAGCCCTAAACTCGAAGCCCTAAACCCTAAACCTACAAGCCCCTCCTTTTCCCAAAGCTAGGCCCTACACCCTGTGGTCAGGGCTCCTCTTCCCAAAGCTAAGCCCTAAACCCTAAAACCCTAAACCGCACCCTGATGCCTGACCACCCCAGGCCTCAACGCCCCTTTAAAAATGGGCCAGACTGAGGTGGGCTACGTGCAGCGTTTAAAAACTCAATGTCTCTCCATATGGGGGGGCTTACGATATAAGGGGTACCTTATTGGGGTCCTGATTATAAGGGAATCCTACTATTTGGGGTCTATGTTAGGGGTCCCCTATTTTCGGAAACCCCCAAGTATAGCTTGGTGGGGCCACTTCATCATCCCAAATTCAAAAAAGGGGCGAGGTCTGCGCGAGACCACAGAAAGCTTAGGGTCTGTAGGGAACTAACTAGTTAGGTACCTGCACATTTCCCTGTATAGGCCCCTCGGGGATTGCGGAAGGAAACAATGTGACCTCCCAACTTAGCACGAAACCCCTTTACCCCTAAACCCTAAACCCTAAACCCTAAACCCTAAACCCTAAACCTGTCTGAACCACCCGGCCTGCGATGCAGCCAACTCTCTCTGACGGCGACGACAGCGGCCAATGCATCGCGGCAGCCCTGGGCCGCTGCGAGGGCATCTTTTCATGGGTTTCCCTACTACCCCCTCTATAGGGTTTAGGGTTTAGGTTCTAGGGTTTAGGGCTACCCAAGTTCGCCTCCCAATAAAACTATTTTAGAGAAGATTGAGCCCTGTTAAGGCTATTTATACTACCCCCCCCCCCCCCCCCCCCGCCCCAGGTTCCCCCTTAAAGAACCCGCTGCCGTGGAAACCGTACCCTATTTTTGGTGAAAGTTAGCGTTTCGCCCAGCGACAGGCCTATTTTGGGAGGTTTTAGAAAAGCGTGATTTCGTAAGTCGTTTTTGCGAAACGTTGGGTTTTTGCAAGATGTTCGGGTCGTTTTGTTGTTGGGGCCTTGAGCGCTCTGGGACTTTTCCTTTGCTGTGTGTGCAGTCGTGACGCGAGTCTCACAGCTTTGCTGTGTGCACGCGCGGCAAACACTGTAATTTGCGATGTTTTCATGCATTTCTGCCAAGACAGCCTCTGCAGCTGTGTTTTTTGGAGGCTTGCATTTCCGAAAACGCATTTGCCAAATTTCAGGACTTTGACGGTTTTTGTGGGACGTGTGTTGGGCATGGTCGCGAACCCCCCACCCCTCCCCACCCCCCCCCACCCCTCCCCATCCCCCCCCCCCACCCCACCCACCCCACCCCCCCCCGCCCCCCCAACCCCCACTGCCCCCCCGCCCCCCCCGCCCCCTTACCGCCCCCCCCACCGCCCCCCCCCCACCGCCCCCCCCCCCGCCCCCACCACCGCCCACTGCCCCCCCCCCCCCCCCCCAAAGAAAAGTCGCAGAAACGAGGTATTACACCGCCGCACTTGAGTAGGCTGAATAGCCTTGAATATGGGGGCAAAGACGGTGGGGTAGGAGACCCCATGATCTATAAGATACTTCCTACATAGGGCCTTTGAGGCCCAAGTATGGCGTAATGAGGTACATGGACCCTTCGGGTGGAATTTCGGGAGGTGGGGTTTCGAGAACACTTTTACCCTTTTGCTACCGGGCTCAAGTCTTTCCAGATGTTCACCCCCACCATATTGACGGAGGCATCCCGTTCTTTACCCTAAACCCTAACCTTCCTAAACCCTACAAACCCTAAACTTTAAACCCTAAACCCTGTAAACCCTAGACCAAAGACCACATCTCAGTATTAGTAGGAGGGGGAGGAGGCGACCCCGAAGTGATGGACCTACGATTTAGGGCTGTGAGCTTCTACTATTTGCTTAAGAACCCAAAAGAATAAAGAAGAATAATCCCATATTACCCTTTATAAGGAAGAATATTCTTAATTTTTCGGGACTCTTAAGCAATTAGTGGGCTTGTAGGGCTGGGGTAGACTTGCAGAACTTTGACCGCCTCAAGACTCACGGGTATGCGAAAGTTTGTGGCTGGGGGGTGGAGGCAAATGGACGGGGTCATGTGCCCTGTATTACCAAAATCCCCGAATTGGAACCATAAACTCCCTTTTGGGCTTCATTTGGTCCCCTGAGGCTGCTTTCAACGCCCTAGATGTTTTCAAGAGCCTTGGACCTTGTGGGTTTAGGGTTGAGGCCCCATACGCTTTCACCTACTGGGGTCTGTTGCTCACATACCCATGCAGGGATGATAGCAGCGGGTGAAAGGATCGCAGTTTCCCTAAAGACCCTAAAGCCACTAAAGCCCCCTGAACCAACGAGAACCTTAAAAAGCCAGTACTGTAAAGCCCTTCAACCCTAAGTCCCCAAACCCTGGGGGCCTAAATCCCTAAAACCCTTAACCCCTACAGCCCGAAACCCCCTAAAACCCGAAACCCCTCAGCTGTAGGAAGGACCTCAAACCCCTGCGACAACAGGCCTTCTGAGTTTCAACGCGGGCAAAAATGCGCTCAAAGGCCTCAGGAGGTTAAGGGTTGAGGGACAAGCTTGTATGACGGGCTTCCAGACAAGGGGGGGGTGGAGGCGGGTATCCGAGCGTGGGCCATTGGGTTTTGGCTCTCTTCGCACTTCTGCAGGGGTTAGAGAACTTCGGTTCTTATGTTTGGTTTGGGGTCAGGTGTTTAGGGGTCAGGGGTCTGGTTTGGGACTTACGCCTACACAGGCCCAAACAACGGCAGCATGACAAGCACATACTCGGGAGGCTTGCAGTTTGCGAACTCCAAAATCCGATTTCGGGTCCAGGAAATGGGGGCCCCCGTCTGGACCGGCACATACCCAACGGTACGTGCCTGCCTGAACCCTAAACCCTAAACCCTAAACCCTTAACCCTAAACCCTAAGTTTTTGGACAAAGATGCAAGCCACGCTTGAAACACAAAGCCGCTGCCCGTTAGGGTTTAGGGTTGTGGAGTTTAAGGCTTTGAGTTTAGGAGTTACAGGGTTCAGGGTAAGAGCGCTTGAGGCCTTCGCGTGCCGGGTGTGGGATGATTCACACACACATGTACATCGGGTTTCACAGAAAAGCGTGAGAGAGAGGGGGAGCTAGTTAGTTTAGGGTTTAGGCCTTATGAAGGCCACCCATGGCTGTGTAAGGGATTGGTCTTCAAAAGGCTACCCAGCTTTTTCCGCTCCCCATGTAGGGAAACCCACCTAAACCCTAAACCCTAAACCCTAAACCCTAAACCCTACACCCTACACCCATGACGTGAATAGGAGAAGAGTTCCATGTTTTTTGCGATTCCCCTCCCTCGGCTTGAAGCACTCCTCTCTCGATGCCATCATGATGCGAGCTCGATGCGAGCTGGGCTTGAAGAGGGTTTAGGGTTTAGGGTTTGGGGTTTAGGGTTTAGGATTTAGGGTTTAGGGCTGGGGTTTCGGGGTTCAGGGTTTGGGACTCGCGGTTTTGCTGGTGTCCCCTTCTCGTCAAGCTGGAACGAGATGCTCGAAAACCTATACATAGAACCCAAACCCCTTCGTTGAACCCTAAACTCTAATCCCTGAACTCTACATACATCCTGAACCCATGTTGGAACCTTCTGCGTAAATCCCTAAACCCTAAACCCTAAACCCTAAACCCTAAACCCTAAACCCTAAACCCTAAACCCTAAACCCTAAACCCTAAACCCTAAACCCTACGCCTCCAGGGAGGTGATGCGCTCCCGCGATGAGGCGCGAGCAAAGGTGGCTAGAAACCTGGGCTGTTCGGGCCCCTGGGGCCTAAGTGGTTTAGGGTTTAGGGTTTAGGGTTTAGGGTTTGGGGTTTGGGGTTTGGGGTTTGGGGTTTAGGGTTTAGGGTTTGGGGTTTAGGGTTTAGGGTTTAGGGTTTGGGGTTTGGGGTTTGCTCGGCGCTGTCTGGGGTTTGGGGTTTAGGGTTTAGCGTTTAGGGTTTGGGGTTTATGGGTTTCATGAGGCGTGGGGTCTTACGAAGGGCTGGTCGGGTGTTGGCTTAGGGGCCCGGGAAAAAAATATTCTTCCTTACTAAGGGTAATATAGGGACTAGTCTTTGATTCAAATAGTAGGTTAGGGTTGCGGGTTTAGGGTTTAGGGTTTTCGGGTTTCGGGTTTACGGTTGACAACTCCGAGGGCTTAACGGGGGCAGAAGTTTAGGGCCCCAGGGATGCTGAGGGTGCCAGGCACCAGCCAAAATGCAGGGCAAAGCTTCGGGTAGGGGGTTTAGGGTTTAGGGTTTAGGGTTTAGGGTTTAGGGTTTAGGGTGTAGGGTTTACGGTTTGGGGTTTGGAACGTATGAGAGTTGAGAAGAAAACCCGGGGCCCAAGCATCGAGCAGCTGAGAGGAGACAGGATTGTGTTGGTGTGGCCATGGAATGTGGGTTCAGGATTTCGGGTTTGAATAGGCTTCTTCTGGGAAGTTAGGAATCCCAAGCCAAGAAACTGCTGAGGGTCTTGTGGGGTTGATGGCGCCACTCCTCACTAAGAAACCCTCCCACCCCAAAACCGGAATCCTCAACCCCAAACCCTTTTACAAGTAAACCCTATACCCCGAACGCGCTTCTTGCAAGGAGCTCCTTCTTCTTCTTCTTCAAGTTGGCGGTGGAACGCCCGCAGGCGGATGCTTCCTGAATTAGAAACTTAAGGTTCATCTGGACCCCGAGGACTATAGACCCGCCCCTTCAGGCTCGGCTCGGACATTAGCTTCTCATGTCTTCGCCTTCGTGGGAGCTCTCTCTCTCTCTCTCTGCCTCAGTTTCTCTCTTTGCTTCCTGCTGAACAGCCAGTTCTTTCCTTGGGAGCTACGTGAACCCCGAAAGGGGCTTCTGGTTCGTATCATGTATGCCTTGATAGGAATTTTGTCGCAGTCCGGGGAGATGACCCCCATTTTGGGGAGCCCAAGAACCCCACTCACTTTCCCAAGAAGCTCCCCGCCTCGAGCCGCTGCAAGCCATGGCTGCTGTGGGTCAGCATCACCCGCAGGACTGTCCCCTCCACAACATACAGCACCAGGCAATACCTTGGCCCACTCGCTCTCTCCAGTCTCCCTACTTGCCCCATACGACATGGGGCCTAAGAAGAGTTTATGAACCCCAAAACCCAAATCCTAAACGCCAAGACCTTATTTTGGGATTGTAGTAGTATCGGGTAGATGACCCCAACTTAGGGTTCGTGTCGTCCCCAAGGTACACATCGCCTACGCGGGCAAGCCCTCAAAGGTCTGTTCGCGCAAGGGGACTTGGGTTGCCGAAGCCCTAAACCCTAAACCCTAAAACCCTAAACCCTAAACCCTAATCCCTAAACCCTAAACCCTAAACCCTTCTGAGCTGCCTCATTGGTCCAGTGAGCTCCGCCCCCTCGATGGCCAATCTGACACAGGCCATGAAGCACCAGAGGTGAACCAAGCAGGTGGCAGCCTTCGAGCCTTGGGAAGGGTTTAGGGTTTAGGGTTTAGGGTTTAGGGTTTAGGGTTTAGGGTTTAGGGTTTAGGGTTTAGGGTTTAGGGTTTAGGGTTTAGGGTTTAGGGTTTAGGGTTTACGGTTTAGAGTTTGCTGTGATAGGGCGTAGATGCTGTGAAGGCTAGGATGCAGCAGCGGCTCGAATGCCTCGTCAGGTGCGAAGAGCAGTTCTGGCCCGATTGTGGAGGGCCATCTAATACTTGTCTCCCACCCCACGCCGTCCGAGGCGGCAAAACCACCCAAACCTATTCCTTTTAGGGTTTAGGCCTAATCTCATGACAATCGCTTACTTTCCAAAAAAAACCTTTCCGTCACCGATGGCCACTTTCAGCCAAGGGAAAGGTTTGAGGGTCCTCAGCTGCATAGGAAAGGAGAGGTGTGCAGAGTCAGCAGGAGCGAGCGGGGGAGGGTCAGGAGGGGTCATGGGGCCAAGGAGGCCCGGCGGGGCCATGGCGGGTTTTCGTGGACACGCTGCGGCGAGGGGGTCCGGGTCCTCCTGCCCTGGGGCCCTGTAATTACCCCCCCGATGCCAGCCACAAGCTCGGGTTTTAGGGCATGAGTTACTTTATTATAAGGGACCAGCACCGGTCCCGAGGAGAACGTGTTCCGGTACCGGGCCCATCGTGGGTGCTACCGACCTCCGGGCTGCAGGAGGCGGCACCTGGTTCGACTTTCCCCATAGACGTCGAAGCGCTTAAGCGCCGCCCCCCTTCTGTACAAGGGCGGCCTAGGCCCTGAGTTTAGGGTTTAGGGTTTAGGGTAAAAGGATCAAGCGTCTCTTTGGGATAAGAAAGTATCTCCAGCCTCAGGCCTAGGAGCTGTCCATCATGGGTGCCCAGAGAAGGTAATAGCAGGCCGTGATCACGGCGAAGCCTTCCTGGGCTTAGGGTTATAGGGTTTAGGGTTTAGGGTTTAGTGTTTAGGGTTTAGGGTTTAGGGTTTAGCGCCCAATAACCATATCATGATAAGGGCACCCCTTCTTTTGGTTGGTTCATGTATCAAGGAACCATGAACCCTAAAAGAGGGAAAAGGGCACCACTTGGGCTACCAAGCGTCTGCCACCAGCTGAGAGTGTCCAAAAAGAAGTACTGGGTAGAGGTAACAGGCAAGCCTAGTTCATTGTTGGGATAATATTAACAATCTAAATTGTTATTCCTTATTTGGTTTAAGTACCCTTAACTTAACAATGTAAAATGTTACCCTTACTATGACAAAGAACGTCAGGTACGTGCACAACTTGAACAGCCATCGGCTGGCACCAGGATCCTCCAAGATGTAGAAGTGGTCCTCCGCGACCGCATCCATGGAGTACCAGCCCGAAACGCCCGCGACCAACATGCACGTGACGACGACCCCTGCTGCTGCCACTGCTGGCTGATCGATGGCACTCGCGCCAGGCACCATGTACTGCATGTGGGCGAGCTTCGGAATGAAGGAGATGAAGCCGTAGCCGAGGTAGAGCACGCGACTGCGATGGCGCACGCCCGCGCACACGTCCGTGCAAAGCCAGAAGCTCTGCGCGTGATGCATGTTCATCTTCATGTTGAGGCCAGTATTGGAAAAGGCCCAACAAAAAAAGTTTGGAAGGTCATCGGCGATAATTCAGCCATACATACCCTTGGGCCGACGACATGAGATGTGCACCGGCATACACCTGTGCATGAGTCCCGGACTCATCACCGTATTTGAGGGGAACTCCAAGAAGCAGAAACCCTAAACCCTAAACCCTAAACCCTGGTTCCTGTATTAGGGGTGCGAACGAGTGGCAAACTGCCCATTCAACAGCCCGGTCTGACAATTTTGCTGGGTATGTTCCCCCCCTATGCTGACAGTCCTTAATAGGGATTATAGGGCCCCCCTCCCCCCCTACTTTCATCCCTGTTAAGGACTCTTAGTATCCTGAGTAGCCCAGTAACCACATTATAATATGGGCAGGTACTTTTTTTTTGGTTAGCTACTTTAGAAGGGAACCCAGAACCAAAACAGGGGGTCAAGGGTACCACTGGGCTACCAAGGTATATACAGTAGGGTTTATATTTCTTGTATCCCCAAAAGGACACCCAATATATACACTCACCAATTTTAAACAGGAACGTTATGTACACTCACCCAAAACAGGAATATAAACCCTGCTTCATAAATATAAGGGTGAATATCCCACACAGATCCACCTCACCGAGCTGTCCATGCCCGACTTCTATAGGTCCTGAACGTCGATGGGGGTCACCCCGAGCTTCACCACAGAGAGTGCCTGGCGCAAGTAGGGTTTAGGGTTTAGGGTTTAGGGTTTAGGGTTTAGGGTTTAGGGATTAGGACAGCAATTGCACGCGGGGTCACATTCAAGGCCCAGTGCTCTTCCATGTTGATGCCCTAAGTTCTGATGTATACACCTGCGCTCCTGCTTCAGCTGATGCGATCAAAGAGCCCCGGAGCTGCAAAGAAGATAGGGTTTAGGGTTTAGGGTTTAGGGTTTAGGGTTTAGGGTTTAGGGTTTAGGGTTTAGGGTTTAGGGTTTAGGGTTTAGGGTTTAGGGTTTAGGGTTTAGGATAAGAGGGCACAAGAAGGAGAGGGTTTAGGGTTTAGGGTTTAGGGTTAAGGGAGAAACCAAACCACCCGCCAGCCTCAAATTCCTTGGGGACTCGGGAACTCAGAGAACACCTAAACCCTAAACCCTAAACCCTAAACCCTAAACCCTAAACTCTAAACCCTAAACCCTAAACCCTAAACTAAAGGGGTTTTCGTTTCAAGCTCACATACCGTTGTCACATACCCTCGTCATCGGGAGAAATTAAGGGTTTAGGGTTGAGGGGTTAGGGTTTAGATTGCTCTCTCTAAGGTATCCCAAGACCCTGAAGCCTAATCCGAGTTCGCCTGACATGCGGTGAGCTTCGGGTTCCAAACCCTAAACCCTAAACCCTAAGCCCTAAGCCCAAAGCCCTAAACACCAAACCCAAAACCCCAAACCCCAAACCCTAAACCCTAAACCCTTGAACCCTAAACCCTAAACCCTAAACCCAACCGTGGCAACCCTTACAAACGCATGAAACCCAAAGGTTGGTCAAGAACCCAAAGGATGATTTAGGGTTTGGGATTTAGGTTTATGGGTTTAGGGCTTATTGATTGTTAGGGTTTAGGGTTTAGGGTTAAGGGCTTGTAGGGTCTAGGGTTTAGGGTTTTATAGGGTTTAGGGTTTAGGGATTAGTTGGGTTTACAGTTGAGTTGGGGTCTCCGGTTGAATGCTTGGGAGCTGTGGCCGTTCACTCATCTGAGGGTGGTTTAGGGTTTAGGGTTTCGAGTGTAGGGTAATCGGGTTTCGAGTTTCGGGTAATCGGTCTTTCCGGTTTAGGGTTTAGGGTTTAGGAACAACAGCGGAGGTGGCCTTCATCTCAGCCACACCGCGCAAGAGATGGGGAAAGCCTCGCCCTCAGTTCCACTGAGTTGGGGTTTAGGGTTTAGGGTTTAGGGCTTAGGGCTTAGGGCTTAGGGCTTAGGGCTTAGGGTTTAGGGTTTAGGGTTTGGGGTTTCAGATCTGTTGCTTCCAGTACTTGCGGACTTATCTGTCCATCTGATTTAGGGTTTAGGGTCCGGGGCTTGGGATCATCACACGGTCCCTAAACCCTAAACCCTAAACCCTAAACCCTAAACCCTAAACCCTAAACCCTAAACCCTAAATAACCCTAAACCCGAAACCCTAAACCCTGCACATGCACCTCTCAGCTCTCCGACAGCATACCCCAGGCCACTTTTATCCCACGAACCCGAAGATAAGATGGAAAGGGGACGATGCCCAAACGACCCCCCCCCCCCCCCCCCTCGCATGAACCTTTCGAGTTCTTCATCGTACCGTATATCCCCCCCTCATGGACTCCTTTAAGGGATCCCAGGGGCACCTTGGGACCCCCTTAACCCTAAACCCTAAACCCTAAAACCTAAACCCTCATCTACTTCATGCCTTACGAAAGGGAACCTCTAAGCAAGATCTTTACTTGCAACCTATGGACATTCTAACCCTGGCAGGTGTATATGGTTCACGTATTTTCATCGGATTCCAGTAGGGTTTAGGGTTTTCAGGGCTTCGGCTCTGACACTCGCCCAAGGCAAGCAAAGGATATAGGGTTTATGGTTAAAAGGCTTGTCAGGGTATATGGCCCCCCAATTTTAAACCCTAAACCGTAAACCCTAAACCCTAACCCTAAACCCTAAACCCTAAACCCTAGGGTTCATGTGGTCATAGGAGGGAGGGCCTTGGAAGTAGTTCTTGCTGAGGTCGAGCTCCGTGATGTTCGGGTGCCGGCGCAAGGCGTCGCCCAAAACCTGATAGCCTTCCTTGCGCTGGGAGGAGTTTTAGGGTTTAGGGTTTAGGGTTTAGGGCCAAAACCCTAAACCCCAAACCCTAAACCCTAAAGAGTGAAGGTGCCGAGCTCGGGAGTCCTGGGATGTTGTCGGGATAGGGTGTGTGTCGCACTGTCCTCCAGGCCTCCTAAGACGCACGTTCAAGAATGTGCGTGTTAGGCCAAGGGGTTTAGGGTTTAGGGTATAGGGTTTAGGGTTTAGGGTTTAGGCGTCGGGCTGGAGGCAGGAAACCAAGCGTGAAGACTTCCCTTGGGGACCAGATGAACCCTAAAATTGGGGTCATATACCCTATACTTACTATGACTCCTATTAAGGTAGATGAACCCGGAAGGTTTATGTGGTCCCCAAGCCCAAGAGCGGCACATGTTATTCAGGTCATTCATGCATGCCGCAGCAACACGTTTGGAATTCGTGAGGACGGCACCTCATACTCTCAGCCCAAACCGTGGCCCTAGGGTTTAGGGTTTAGGGTTTAGGGTTTAGGGGTACTCCACGCAGGGTTCAGATAAGTGGCAATGTCCAGGTGAGACCTAACTGGCCCAAGTCTTCCACCTGCGCCGGAAGTGGAAGGGTTTGAAGCTTCACCTTCGGGACCAAAGCAACCCTAAAATTGGGGTTTAGGGGGTTTAGGGTTTAGGGATATACCCTGACTCCTGTCACTCCTATGAGGGTATATGACCCATAAACCCGTTTAGGGTTCATATAGTCCCGAAGGCAGCCGTCAACTGAGTCAGCTGGCACACTGGACCCTCCGGTTGCTTTACAAGGGAACCTTGAACCAACAAAAAAAGGGGCAAAGGGTACCACCGGGCTACCAGAAGATATTGCACATGCCGGCAAACCAGCGCAGGCTGGCCTTGGAGTTGTTGTTGCGCAAACGTACTATCCCCCCTCTATACTACCCCCCCCCCTCCCCTTTAAAAAACCTTGACTAGGCTTAATTATCCCTAAACAACCTTAATTATGGGGGAATATGCGAGGGGGTAGTAGCCCTAAACCCTAAACCCTAAACCCAAAACCCTAAACCCTAAACCCTAAACCCTAAACCCTAAACCCTAAAGAGGGAGGGGAACCCCTGAAAAAAAATGCCGCCGGGCCTTGAAAGCAGCAGTCGGCCAACTTCAGCGAAGCCAGGTGGGGGAGTCGTTCGAGGGACTCCGCCAAGTCAATCCTCTTCGGGTTTAGGGTTTCGGGTGGTTTAGGGTTTAGGGTTTAGGGTTTAGGGTTTAGGGTTTAGGGTTTAGGGGGAGCATATCTTGAATGACAAAACCCTTCGGCGCCTATAAACCCCCTAAGCCTCCTAAACCCCCCTAAGCCCCCAAATCCCCCTGAGCCCCCTAAGCCCCCCTAAACCCTAAACCCTAAACCCTAAACCCTAAACCCTAAACCCTAAACCCTAAACCCTAAACCCTAAACCCCCTCCTTCGTCTAGAGGAGGCCAAGGCACATCGGGCAGGGGGACATGCAGCACGTGGAGCAAAAGTCGAGGTCGCACTCGGCGCAATGCGTGTACGCGTTGGTGCCCTGCGTTTAGGGTTTAGGGTTTAGGGTTTAGGGTACTTGGGTGTCTCAGGGTTTAGGGGCTTCGGAGGGTTCAGGGTTTTCGGATTTCGGGGTTTCTGAGTGCTTTACAAGTTTGGGGAGCTACAGGGAGAGCTACAGGGAGAAATGAGGAAGCTACGGTCGGATGCCTGTAGAAAGCTTGAGCGCAAGCGCAACACCCAGTTCCGCAACGGGATTGTGAAGAACCCGCACTGCAGTACCCTAAACCCTAAACCCTAAACCCTAAACCCTGAACCCCTACGGCTTAGGGCCATTCGCAACCTGAGTTCTGATCTACCGACAGTCCGACAGTCACTAGTCACTCGTCTATAGGGTTCTTAAGGGAGGGGGGTGCTAGGAGGTCTGTAACCCCTAATACAACATCATGTGTCTCCTTTCGGAGAGTCGTTTCGGGTTTAGGGGTTTAGGGGTTTAGGGGTTTAGGGGTTTAGGGGTTTAGGGGTTTAGGGGTTTAGGGGTTTAGGGGTTTAGGGGTTTAGGGGTTTAGGGTGTAAGGGTAATGATGATATAGTGGGGCCTCAGGGGCCCAAGATACGAAGTACTTGAAGCCACAAATTTCCCCCCTATTTAGGTACATGGACCCTTACCTTCCGACTTTTCTATAGGTTACCCCAGAATCCTCCAAGGATTTGTGCAATGAGAACCTATAAACAAAGGTAGGTTTTGGGTTCTTAAGGTAGGGAGTGCGTTTTGTTGTCGGATTCCGGCTATTCCTAAAACAGTCCCGGCCCTCAACAACCAAACGCTGCCCTGCTGCTTGCCACCCTATACCTTAGGCCCTCTAAAGCCTTAAGCCTAAAGCCTGAAGCCTAAACCCTTTTTGAACCCAGACTCCACCCAGACTCCGTACGTCAGCTGGCCCTAAACCCTAAGCCCTAAGCCCTAAACCCGAACCCCCCCCCCCCCCCCCCCCCCAAACTTTAAACCTTAAACTTCTCCAAGGACTTCGGGTCTCTAAACGCCGTTTCTGCAGAAGCAGGGTATGGGTTTAGGGTTTAGAGCTGCGGGGTGATAAGAAGGGTTCTAGGGGTTTCGAGCTTTCAGGGCTTGGGGGTTTTAGGGCTTTCAGGGTTTAGGGCGCTTAGGCTTTAGAGGGTTTAGGGTTGATGGGGTTTCGACACCTGGTAGTTGCGGCAGTCGCAGCCCCCGTTGCAGCCGATGCCTTTGAGAAAATGAAGGTTTTGTGGGGGGGAGGGGGGGGGGGGAAAAATTGTTAAAAGGGGGATTTTGGGGCTTGGTCGTTGTATGTTGTCGTGTCTGCTTCATTTGTTGTTTTTCATCACTGTATCCTACTTGTTCTCTGCCCTTGTCGCCTTCTTCGTTTCTTATTTTCCTCCTCTGGGGTCTGTTTCATTCGTTGGGTCTCTGCTTCGTTTTCTTAAAAGCGTGTCTCATTCGTTTTCTCGCTTCTCTTCGTTAATCTTGGCCCCTCCTTCGTTTTTCTCTCACTCCCCAGGATCCCATACTCTCATTTAAGTATTTGTCGCTACTCATTCGTTTTCACTTTTCCCCCCTCTTACTTCCCCAACACTTTTTGACTTGTCCCCTAGCTTCGTTTTGTCTTGGTTTGTCTCTAAGCTTAGCTGGGCTTTAGTTAGGCGGTTCGTAGAAAAGCCTAACATAAAGCCATGATTGTAGAGCTTCGGGTTAGCCATTGGTTAAATTTTGTGGTCTTTCTGGGGTTTTAGGGTGGTTTCTTCGTATTCACCTCTGACGACACACGCCGACTTCATCTTCATCATCTTCAAAAGGCGCGACCGACATGTTTATTCCTGAGCGAGTGAAACGATTGTCAGTTTCCATGTCCATTGTGTGAGCACGTTGAAGAAGCAAAGACGTTGAGCAACGTTGATTTATGAAAGCCTCTTTTGCTTTCAGCATTTTCGACATTCCTAACTCCACCTATTGCTTCAGAGATGGCCTCGTCATCCGACGCGGTAGCGGGTTATGTTGAGGGCGAGGCCCCCATTCCTGAGCCTGTGGTTTCGTCGGAGGGCGAGACCGATGGGAGCGACAGTGAGGGTGAGACCACGGAGGAGGAAGAGCCAACAACCCCCAATGAGCAGGAGAAGCAGAAAAAGGACGACCGCGACGACCCAGATGATGATGAGGCCGACATCCTAGCAGAATGCACAAACATGGTCCCAGAGAACCCGCAGGACTTCTTCTACGACTCCGAAGTGATTACCATGTTGGAGTCCGGTGAGGATGCAAGGGCAACCATTAAGGAGCGCTACGAGTGGTATGCAAAAATGATGGTTGCGATGAAAAAGGCTGACCAGAAGTTGCAGGTCTTGAAGAAGAAGCGCGCCCGTGATGCAAAGAAAGCCAAAGACAAGGAGGAGAAAGCAAAGCTGGTCAAGGAGGAGAAGGAGCAGACCTTCAAGGTGTCCCTTGTCTTGCCCGATGCCACGGTGGTTCAGTTTGAGTTGAGCAAGGGCATGACGACTGGGGAGTTCCGCTTGTTGGTTGGGACAAAGTTGATGGGCATGAGCAAGAAGGCCACGAAGAAAATGAGCCTTTACTTGGATACCATCAATGTGACGGAAGTTCCTCGCAGAACGATTGCCTACTACAAGGACTTGTGCGAGGGCAGTCGCATCACTGTGAAGTTTTCCTTGGCGGGTGGCGGCAAGAGAGTGCCTTTACTATTGTTTCCCTATTTTACCTATGTTAAAACAACCTTAAAACCCACATCGCTAAACCCTAAACCATAAACAAGCCTAGGCGGCTGGGTCGGCAGGAGCGAAGACAAAGGCGATGTCCATCAAGGAGTGCTTGGAGGAGATCAACAACAACATCCACCGCATCAGCTTCGCTGGTTCGGCGTCGCCTGTGGTGGAGCAGGTAAAGAACATCGCCAAGGAGGCAGTAGGTCACATCAAGAGCAAGACCCCCAATCTCGCCGAAATGCTGATGAACTCCTTGAACAAGGAGGCACTCGTCCGCATCAACACGGAGGTGGTGGCATCATCGGCTAAGCCCTTCGAACGTTGCCGTCTGATGAGTGAGATCTCCTATGAGAGCATCCATGCAAAGCTGGAGGAGATGGAGTATCAGCACAACAAAGCCAAGGAGATGCTGACCCACACCATCTACCTGTTTGTTTGCTCCGAGTTTGCAGACGCAAACACCAATATTTCGTGGGCATCTTTGTCGGAGAAGCTTTTGATGACGATCGCAAAGAAGGAGGACGTTCAAATGAAACCGTCCAAGTGAAGCGGGAGGGCTCAATCGGCGATTAGGTGGGGGAGCATTTTCAGATTAGACGGGCTGACTTTTCAGATTAGGCAGGGGGCGCTTTTCAGATTAGACACCATAACCTTTTAGATTTAGGGACATCTAATCGGCGATTAGGGGCTTTTCTATTGATTTTAGTATTAAAAGATACAATCGGTGATTAGCCGGGCTTCAATCGCCGATTTAGGCGGGACACTGCTTCAGATTACCCCAGTCCTTATCGCTTGAGGCTTCCGCACTGTGTGCAACGATGCGATAAACGGCTTTTGGCTGTGAGCATCAAGTCAAGTGTAGTATCTGTTCTCAAACCGCAGGGCACTTCACAGGCGAGGCGGTGAGAGTTGCAAAACAAGGTCTGACAGCGTCATTTCTGAAATGTTCTTCATTCATGGTGACTTCTCGTTAATGAGTGCGTGACAGGTGAATGTGTCCATCAACAGCATTGACTGCGAGAAGTTCTAGACAAGCGGTGCGCCCTTCCTTTCGGGTCTCGGGTTTCGGGTTTTTAGGGTTATTTAGTTTAGGGTTTGTTTCATTACTTCGGGAAAAGGATCGGCTCAGAGAGTTGGTCAAACAACCATCTCAGAACTAAAGCGGACAGGGAAAATCCGACAGTTTAAGCATTGCGATGGCCTCAGAGTGTCTTCGTCCAGGGTTTAGGGTTATTTAGTTTAGTGGTTCTGCTCCGCCCTCAGTTCGTCTGCGTTAGGGTTTAGGGTTATAGGGTTTAGGACTTTCGGTTTAGTCCTTTCGGGTTTAGGATTTAGGGCTGTAGGGTTTAGGGTTTAGGGTTCTAGGGTTTAGGATTTTTTTTGTTTTTAATTCGCCTTTTCAGGCGCTCGGGGTCAAAACGCCAACATTTTTTAAAGTCTAGCGACTTTGTTTTCTGTCCGCCACGGCCCTAGGTTCGCACAAATCACCCCTTCACGCAACCACACATTGAAAGAAACACCAACGAAAAAACATGGGAAAACACTGACAAAAACAAGCGAAACAAATAAAAACATCAATTTTCAAAATACTGATTATAGAGGACGGACTAAAAACACCTATCCGAGGGAAAAATCACAACCAAAACCAACAAGAAAGCAAAAACGCCCGAAAAAACATGGGAAAACACTGACAAAAACAAGCGAAAAAATAAAAAACATCAGTTTTTAAAATCGTATTTATAAAGGAGTGACTTTTGAAACACCAACCCGAGGGAAACGTTACAACCCCAAGCCAACAAACCCAAAACGCCAACACAAACCCCTACCCAAAAAAATACTTAAAGAAAAGCCACCTTATATATTGAGAGAGAATGGCGGATAGTGATACAGGGTCTGACAATGTATATAAGGAAGAAATTGAAAACTGCTATATATGCCGGTTTAAGGCGCAAAATTTAGGTCGGTTAATGAAGTTTTTACCAGAACCTGTTTGTTTAAACATTTGTAAAATGAATGCTTGTAAAAGATGCGCATTGTTTTTAGAAATGGATGACATAGGTTATAGAATAGACAAATTACAGGAGGAAAGGCGCATAACTAAAGGTTCAGGAGACAAACGCAGATTAAGAACACAAATAATGAATTTAGAAGAGAAAGGGAGTAAAATAAACGATGAAATAGAGAAAATAACAGAAAAGACTATTCATATTTACAACAAATATTTTTAAGCATTTAGTTTTTAACATTCACTTTATTAATTGCTTAATAAAATGAATGTTTTATGTTACAACCCCAAGCCAGCAAACTTAACCGCCAACGCAAACCCCTACCCAAAAAAATACTTAAGGAAAATCGACTTATATTTATATGGAGCAAGGGGAATTACGAAATGTGTTAGCATATGTTTTGAGCAGTGGCACGGGCAACATTAAAACCCGTGGGAACCGCGAATACAAAAAGGTAATAATAAATGACAGAGAATATTATTATAATAGGGAAAAGCCCATAGCCACCAAACTAAAAACCAAACTAGAACAAATAGCTAAAACACAGGATTTTAAACGATACAACATTTTAAAACGTGCTACCAAAGGCATAGCAGTGAGAAAAGCTTTGAAGAAATATGCAATTACACAGAAAGCCAACATTACAGAAGAACAAAGCGCATTTAAACGATATGCCAACTCATATTCAATTACTAATATTAACCTACAAGGATATAAGGGATTATCCTATTTAAAATACCAAGAACCGAGATTGAAAGAGTTTTTAACGCGAAACAACAATATGAAAATCAGAGTAGATGTAGATATTTCTTTTAGACACCCAGAACACGAAGAACCGCAAATACACAGAATACCTAGTAGAATTTATACGATCAACAACCACGAAGAACTAAAAACAACAATAGACAATATGGCATCCGACATAGAAATAAAGATTGAGAACTCACAACTCAAAAAGTCGGGTTACCAAATAAAAAAGATTGAGAAGATCACCATACATTACGACAGATACAACCCGACCAGAGCAGGTAAATATATTGAGCTACCCAAGTGGATAGCAAATAAAAAGGCTTGTATAAATATTAAGAATGACGACGAATTTTGTTTCAAATATTGTGTTCAAGCAAGGTTTTATGAGATAATGAAGAAGGACCACCCCGACAGGATGTATCATTATAGAAGCTTAAAGGATGGTATAATAAATTGGGATGATGTTGAATTTCCAGCGTCGCTTTCAGACATAGAACACTTTGAAGAAATCAATAAGAATACCATATCAGTGAATGTTTATGCCATTGATCCAAACGGAACAAACACCATAGTAGTAGATAGAGTAACGAAAATTAGTAAGCCATCGTGTCACGTTAATTTATTGCTTTTAGAACGAGACAATTATAATCATTATGTTTTAATAAAAGACTATAACAAACTAATGGGAGCACAAACCAACAAACACAAGGAGAAATTATTTCATTGTCGGTATTGCCAGTGGGGATTTAATAAGGAGACTTTATTGAACAATCACTTAATACAAGGGTGTATGGCGAACGAAGTTCAACAAACGAAGATGCCCAAAGAAGACGAAAAGATGTTCTTCAAGAACCACTACAAAAAGCTTAAGTGTCCATATGTCATATATGGAGACTTTGAGTGTCTGACAACACCAACAACTGAAGGCATCAAAGGATCGTATCAGCATCACCAACCTTGTGGTTTTATGTTAAATGTTGTTAATAGCATAACCAACGAAGCAACGCCTTATTTATACAGGGGTGAAGATTGTATGGAAAGGTTCTGTATAACAATAAACAAGATCAAGAACGAAATTATGGAAAAGATGAAAGAAAATAAACCAATACAATGGTCGGCTAAACAGAAAGAAGAGCACAAGAAGGCCAAGCGTTGTTTCTTATGCAATGGCAAGTTTGACAACAACGACCCGGCTAAAACGAAGGTGGCCGACCACTGTCACTTCACCGGTGTGTATAGGGGAGCGGCACACAACAAATGTAACTTGGATTATTGTTTCAAATATTTTAAGATCCCGGTGTTCTTTCACAACCTTAAGAACTACGACGCCCACCTAATAATAGCAAATATGGAGAAGCTAAACGCAGACAAAGATAAAATAAATGTAATAGCACAGAACAGCGAAAAATTCATTACTTTCTCAATTAACCAACTTGAGTTTAAGGACAGCTTCAGCTTCTTGTCGTCTTCTTTAGACAAGCTTGTGAAGCTAACTAAGTATGAGAACGACGAGAAGAGGGAGAATTGGCAGAATAATTTTTATAACAGTAAGAAAAGCGTATATATAACCAACGATGAAGACTTGGATCTTTTAACAGACAAGGGCGTTTATCCTTACGACTACTTTACCGACTTCAACAAATTTAATGATACACAGCTACCAAGTAAAGAAGCCTTTTACAATAAGCTAACAGAGGAAGGTATCAAAGACACCGAATACGAAAGGGCACTTAAGATATGGGACCACTTTAAAATAAAAAACCTGGGACAGTATCACGACTTATATCTTCAGACAGATGTTTTATTGTTGACCGATGTCTTTGAGAACTTCAGAAAGAAATGTTTAGAAGATTATCAGCTTGACCCGGCCCATTATATCACCTTGCCTAATTTTAGTTGGGACGCTATGCTATTAAGAACCGGAATACAACTAGATCTGATACACGACGAGGAGATTTATAAAATGATTGAGAGAGGCTTACGAGGTGGGATGACGCAGGTGTCTGTCAGAAAAGTAGAAGCCAACAACAAGTATATGACAGATTTATATGACAAAGAAAAACAATCATCTTATATTTTATACCTAGACGCTAACAATTTATATGGTTTGGCTATGTCAATGAAGTTGCCTTATAAAGACATAAAATTTATAAACAGTTCTGATATAACTTCTGACGAGATACTGAATTATGATAACAATGACCAAGGTTATATTCTTGATGTTGATCTGGAGTATCCTAAAGAACTGCACGACAAGCACATTGACTACCCACTGGCACCAGAGATCATGAATGTCACAGCCGATATGTTGAGCGAGAAGCAGAAAGAAACATATAAAGCCTACCACCAAGACAAGGAACCCAAAGATGAACAAACAAATAAGCTAATCTTAAATGTAAGGGATAAATCTAATTATGTTCTTCACATCAACATCTTAAAATATTATTTACAACAGGGCATGAAACTCAAGAAAGTTAATAAGGTGATATCATTCAAACAAAAAGAATGGTTAAAGCCTTGGATTGACTTCAACACGGAGAAGAGAAAAAAGGCTACTTCAGACTTTGAGAAGGATATGTATAAATTAATGAACAACGCGGTGTATGGCAAAACGATGGAGAATGTCAGGGAACACATTGACTTTGAACTGGTAGATACACCCGAGAGATATCAGAAATGCGTCAATAAACCGACATTCAAGCACAGACACATAATTGATGAAAACCTTGTTGGGGTAGAGAAGTTAAAGGCAACGGTTAAGTTAAACAAGCCGAACTATGTCGGAATGAGCATTTTAGATCTTAGTAAGTTGCATATGTATTCTTTTTATTATGATGTTCTTAAAGAGAAATATAATGAAAAGGTCAGGTTGGCATACACCGACACAGACAGCTTCGTAGTTCATATTAAAACGGAAGATGTGTATGATGATTTAAAGGAGATCGGCGATCAGATGGACTTCAGTGGTTATGACAAGAGCCATAAATGTTATGATCCTACTAACAAGAAAGTATTAGGAAAATTTAAAGATGAATGCGACGGCAAGATAATAACCCACTTCATAGGGTTGAAGCCTAAATCGTATGCCTTTAAGGTATATAATCAAGAGAAGGAAGAGAAAAAATCAAAGGGAATAGTGAAGCACAAAGTCAAGAAAGAACTGAATTATAAACAATATGAGGAGACACTGAAGGAAAACAGATCCAGTAAAGTTGAGTTTAACAGTATAAGGAGTAAGAACCATAACATTTATACGATCAATCAAGTGAAACTGTTTCTTACTAACTACATACACTCGTTTGAAACAATCTATGTCTTTGACTTGCTTACAACGATAACACTTCCTGGTAACAACATCAACTGTTTCAGTATATGGATCAAAATCAACTAATATCTTATTTACTCTTACTGGCATTCTTAATATTATATGTTAGAATATTGTTATAAATACAACTATTTATAACAAGATTTTTTCCTTAAGATTTAATGAAACTAATTACGAATTCATATCATTTCCACACTCTTATGGTGTGCTTATGAAACTGTTCATCACACGGGAGCAATGGGACCTGATTTTCTTCTAGATGTCTGGGCAGGGGGAACTATACACTGTCAAGTTACCATAGAAAATATTTTTTAAATCTTAATCCATCATATTTAAATTATTCTTTAAAATAGTTACATCTTTGTCTATCCTTTCAACATCCTCCTCCACTTTTTCCAATCTCTCTTCTGGGGTTGGCTTTCTTGAACCCCATCCGGTAGAAACCGTATCAACACCTTCATTATCTTGCGCGTTAGTTTTAAAAATTACATTTTCGTCTGGAGTAACTCCTCTACCGCCAACCTTCCAAGAACTCCTATCTTCAATGATTGTTTTACCTTCGGTGTTTATCTTAGTCTCTTTGTGAAAAGTCTTCTTCCTACACTTGCAAGGCAAACAGTTTAATCCATCCGTGTTTAAGTGGAAGCCACCTTCGTTTGATTTATTATCGCTCATTAACCTTGCTTAGATTTTTTTAAATACTCAAGAACTGCTTTAAGCAATTCTAAAGAAGCGGTGCAACACCTTTTAAGCTTGGTGTCTTGTATTACAATCTTCTCAATTTCTTCAATCTCCTCTATCGTTTCTAAATACTTATCCATTATATTAAAAGATATTTTTCTCTTATTAGTTAATGAGTGCAGAAATACCCAAAGTGGAACCGATAGACATACCCGAATATAAATATATATAAAAACAGCAAGTTTGACATGATGCCGAAGCTACCCGCGCGGATGTTGTGCGTGGCTTCTTCAACAGGCGGTAAAACAGTATTGATACAGAACTTGATATTAAAAATTTACAGAGGATCCTTTGAGAGAATATACATATTCTCGCCCAGTGTTCATGTGGATGACACATGGTCGGCAGTGAAGAAATACATAAGCGATGTAATGAAGGTGGACGCCGAAAAAGAACAGCTTTACTACGAGGAATACGATCCGGTGGCGCTAAAGAAGATCATAGACACCCAGCATAAAGTAATTGATTTTCAGAAGAAGAACAAACAAAAGGACCTGTTTAGCATTCTGTTAGTGGTGGATGATTTTGCCGACGATCCCAAATTTGTAAGATACTCAAGCTTGTTACACGGATTATTTACGAGAGGGCGCCATAATGCCATCTCGTGCATTTTATCTACTCAGAAGTATAATGTATTGGCCCCGATCATTAGATTAAACGCCAGTGCTTTATTCATCTTCAGGCTCAAGAACATGAACGAAGTCAACGCATTTTTGGAAGAGAACTCCGCCTTGGTGGATAAAAGCACTTTATATGAAATGTATCAGAAAGCCGTGAATTTTGCTCCTTACTCCTTCTTCTACATAAACACCAACGCTAAAGATGTTAGTAATATGTTCTTCATTAACTTTGAACAACGCTTTGAAATAGGTGACTGATATCATCGTCATTATAAAAAGATTACGTTATCCCATTCATGGGACAGTTTAGATTAATTATTTAAAGGTATTATATCATTAAGTAATAATGGCTGAAAACGGACTTTCAACAGGTGATAAATTACTTATTTGTGCACTAATTCCTTTTTATCCTATCATATTGCCTTTCTTCATTCCATTTTATTCTTATTGTGAATATAGGGCAGAAGGAATATCAGAGAAAGAAGAAGAAACAATAATAGAAATGGTTATGATGGTTTCCAAGAAAGGACGAATAATGAAGTTAAAAATGATTAATAAATATAAACTATTTCAATGATTTATATCTATTAATTATATTATTGAATAATTACACAATGTGACAGGTGGCAACTTGTAATATGTTTTATCGCTTTTTGTTTCTTCCAACCTTTCAACTCTTTCAATAACATCTTTCAAAGTATTAAATAACAACATATCTGTTCTTGTTTTTTCATTAATATCTAGTTCTTTTATTTGTTTCATATTTTCAGTAGCAGAAGATCTAGAAGATGTAGAACCCATATAATAATACTTATCTTTTTTCTAATCTTTTATTCTGCTTTCTATATACATTCTCCCAGAATTTCGGATTAGCATTATAACGAGTTTCCACTAACTTTTGATGTTCTTTTGTGTTAATATGTTGCATATTTTCCTCTTCTGTTTCAGGCGATGATCTCTTTAATCCACATTTACAAATATAATATTTTTTTTACCATGATAGAATATATATTAAGCTTAGATAAAATATTTTTAATCGCTATCATGTTTCATCTTCTTTTTCAACTTTGTTAATTCGCCTTTCAAAGACGTTATTTCTTTTTGCATTTCTTGCACAGCTCCCCACAAGATAACTGTCATTTTATTGTATGCTAATAGTTTCATACCATCATCATTATAAAAGATTATGTTATCCCATTCAGGGGGCAGTTTAGCATTTTTCACATCGTCGGCTATAAATCCTAGGTTACTCTTTTTATCTTCGTCCTTGGCAAAATTAAAGGTTTTCGGTTTAATGTATTTAACTACACTATAACAGTCTTTGGTATTCACTTCTTTAATATTCTCTTTTAATTTAAAATCCGATGTTTCAATCAAGGCGGTGCAGGTTAGAGTTCCTCCAATATCTGCGTTATTTGTTGTAGTAAAGAAACCGTAAACATCAACGCCTGTATTTGTGGCATCTAATCTTGATAAATTGTTATTGCTTAATCTAATAAATCCATCAGTATCTGGATTATTTATTAATACTCGTTGCGACCCTGATACATCAGTGTGTGTTATCTCCAAATTACCTAATAAATTCACTTTTCCGTCTGTCAACTGAATTTCTGGTGTGCTACTTTCCAAGCCTATTGTTAAAGTCATTTCTCCCGCCGTGTCTCCATTTCTGATATATAACTTATATTGAGTGTCTAAAACTTCTTTTAATTCGCTACTATTTTGAAACATAAAGCGCCCCCAACTAATAACATCTGCCTCACCAACGATATTACCAATACTATTAAATGTTTGATTATTTGTAACTGCTCTATTAATAGTAATTCCGTTAGTGTCGTTTAGTTGTAATGCTATTGTTCCTGTTGTAGGGTCGGTTGCTCTATTTGATTGTAATGAAAAATTAATTTCGTTAGTTGATATTACGTTTAATGAATTATTAACGTCCGCTCTTTGAAATATTCTACCGGAATTATTAATATAAATATCACTATTAAATGTTGATATATTTTGACATGATGATGTGCCACCAAAATTAGCATTGCCTCCCGATACATTTAACTTATTTGATCCTTGGATTACTCCAATACCTAAACTTAAGCAATAAACACCATTACCATTTGCTGTATTCAATAAAAGTAAAGAAGAACTGTCATTACTCGTGTTATATGCATTAATATTAAATGAATTAAATCTTATATAACCTTGAGCATTTTTTACCGTTAAAACATTACTGGCGTCTGTTGTATTCTTATAAAGTGTAAGTCCTGAATTATTGGAAATATTAGAAGTGTCGTTTTCATAATTTACAGTGTCTTTAAAATATGTTGGGTTAAACAACGTTGTTCCTCCTGTTGTATTGTTGCATTCAATATAGGTATTAGTGTCTGTGTCTGTGGATGCTCCTAACATTAATCTCATTGCCTCTTGGTCTGTTCTCAAATCCATTGATATATTTGATTTCGTAGCGTTGTTGTATCTTTCTATGCTTGTGTTACCATCAGTTAATTCAATACTACCACCAATATTAATATTATTAGTTAGACTAATTCCGTCTGCTGTTAAATTAGTTAATGATAAATCATTAGTAATGTTAACATTTCCCGACGGGTTTAATTCTAAATCTACAACACTGTCATCAGATGTAGCATTTGACACAATTTTATTTCCTTGTAAAGTTATATAATTAGTAGCGTTTTTAAACACACTTACTACTTTATCTCCTCCTCCTGTTTGATTACTAAATAATAATCCCGTAGTCGGTGATATATTTATTGTTTCATTATTCAATGTTAAGCCCGTGTGAGTAATAGTTGGGGCGCTACAATCAATAACTGGGTTTGTTTTAAAGCGGTCAGTAAAATCACTTAACGGAACTCTTAACGCTAGTAGATTATCAATTTCTGTATCGGTGTAACCACTGCCACCACCAGCACCTGCTATTAATGTATCTACCTCGCCCTTATTATAAAAATTGGTAGCTAATAATGTGTTATTTTGATAATTAGTAGATAAATTTGTGTCTATCTGCGTTGATGTATAATAGTTAGTAAATGTTGTGTCAATCTCCGTTTTATTGTAAAAATTGGTTGCTAGAACCGTGTTAGTTTGGTAATTATTAGTTAAGTCATCATTAATAGCATTAATATTATTGAAATTCTGTAGCTGTTTTGTATTTAAAACTGCTATGGCATCGGTGTTTGCTGTTACTTCTGTCGTGTTGTTTATGTCGCTGAGTTCTGTTTTTGTTGCGTATAGGTCTGTCAAATCTGTTCCACTCACAACAATATTATCTGCTGTTAATGTGTTTGTATTATTCAATGTCAAAGGCATTAGTTAATATTAATAAAAAAGATAATTATTTTAATTAATATTATTTCATTCTTTAATCGTACACCGCGTAGCGCTGTAGGATTAAATCTTTGATTTAATCGTACACTTTCAGACCAAGGTCTTTTATTTCTAATATTTGTTCCGACAGTAATGTTATATAAATATTATCAGGCATAGCAGTAGTTGTTATTGAAGCATTTGCAGGTTTAACTTTTACTAACATCTGTTGTCCAGCCCGTGTATTAATTCCAGTGTATGAACTATCAGGCACTTTTTCAAATGAAAACCCAAATACAAATTGACGGTCACGATATTGTCTAAAATCAATTGACATTGAATGTTGATGAAACATTGGAAGATTTAATGCCTTTCTTAAGTGGTAATAGCATTCTTGAAGTGATGTAATCGGATACTCGGCATATAGTTTAGAACCCAATTGTATTTGCATTTGTAAATCAAAATTATTGTCATAAATTCCTTCAGTTTGTTCGTCTGATTGTTGTTGTGGGTGATAGAAACGACAAAATTCTTTGTCACAGTATTCGTAACCGGTGCTTGGATCTCCTTCTTTGTAAAATGTAATGAATGATGCGACTAATTTTGACACTGAACGTATGACTTGGACATTAATATCAGTTGTGCCTTTTACTGATTGAGATTGAGTAATATAAGTTGTATAGGTAATGGGCAATCCCTTTCCTTCTAAAAGATGTTTTACATATTCATTATTTAAGTTATTATCAAGGGTGCAAACATCACAAACAACACGAGCATTATTAATTTCCCAGTCAACGCTTGTATTTCTAAATTCAGCGTCTGCTTCCGTGGCAGGATTAACATCAGTTACAAACCTATTTCCTACGGCGTCCGCTGTTGTAACATCTTCAGGGTTAATTACACAATCAGTAGCATTAGTAACCAGTTCTAATTCAATTGTTAAATTTCCCATATACTTTAATGGTAAATACTTAAACTGACTGAATAAACCACATAAGGGCTTAAATCCAACAATCATTTTATCCTTAAAGCCTTGACAAGTTAAACCATTAACTTCATATTTTAATCTTGTATCGTTGTCATTCACGAGAGTTTTAATTTCATCATCATATCTGTAACCAAACCCTTCGTTTGCTTCATCTTTTCGTGCTCCTTGGGACATCATTTTAGAGAACATATGATGAACTCGGTTGTAATTATCAAAGTCTTCAACAACCTGATTACCAGCAATAATTCTCATTGGTCTGAAGAAGCTATAAGGAGGAGATAATGGCCGGAGTTTGTTATTAAATGTTCCAGGGTCAAGATTTTGTAATGTAAAAAATATTCTTACACTTTGAGGGTCTAACCAAGCATTATCTTCAGCGTTTAATGAAAATTTCAATACACGGTTACCACTTGTAGGTTTATAGATATTTGAACCAGACGGCCAAAATGTAACACTTCTTCTATCAGTAATATAACTGGAACCTTTGTTTAATTTAAATGAGAGGTTGTCAATGAGAATATCTTCAGGCGCAAACGTTTCCATAATATATAAACAAAAGTAGAAATTATATTTATACAATTAATCAAATAAATTAAACTTAAACTTAATATTTTCTTGTTTCTTGGCTTTCTTGGCTTTATTCTTAACTTTAATTTCATTCACGGCGGCGTTGCCTTCATTTTGCTCTATTAGTTTCCTTACCTCTTCGTAAGCGTTTTGTTTAAACTTTTTATCTTTGGGTTTCTTCTCCATTTGTTCGTATGTTGTGGCTTTGTAAGAGAACATTATTATTACTATTGAGATGTTAATTAAAATGATCTAAAAACTCATGATTTGTTATAGGTAAATTTCCTGGTTTGTTATGAACATTAGCAATATCAGCATAACTATGGTTATCAAGTGGGTTTAATGTTCCTCTATTTAATGTTAAACTGCCTTTATCAAACATACTAACAACATCGCCCGTCTTTCTTATTCTTAGATTTGTTCCGGTATCTTCTGGTGACTGACCTGACACAAAAGGAGAACCATAACTTCTACTTCTAAATATATTGTTATAATCATTATTTATTTGTTGTCCCACAGCCGAACCCAATGAGTGACTAATGACGTCGGTAATTCCTGTAAGTTTCTTACCGTCAACCTCTATAGTTCCATCTTTAATGAATTTATCAACATCTTTGTATCTTTTGGTGTGTCTAGTTTGATAAAGTGGTAATTTTAGATCATCATAAACATCTCTCCCGCTTTTAGTTCCTGCTATGTATAAGATACTGCCATTTTGATAAATTCCATTGGGGTTTTCATATGCTAGTTTCAATCCTTGAGTATCAGTTAAGAAGGTCTCCGTCCCTGCTAATTCTTCACTTACTTCATTATGAATGTTGCTTCTCGTTTTGGGCGCTTCGTATGGTTCAAAATCATCTCTCCGTTTGTGTTTAAACATTATTAAAATAGATTATAAAATTATTTTTGTTAATTATCAAAGATAATTTAGTAAATTCTTTTAAAATTTAAAAATTTGTCATTGAATAATAATGCTCAAGTTCAAAAAAGTTTATATTGACAGCTACTATAAAGTAAGTGGCGCTTCATCAAATTTTACAATAGATCTACCTGAAACGGTGCAATTGGAAGAGAATATGCTATGTCAAATACATGAGGTGAGCATTCCCCACTCATGGTATTCAATCAATAGCACCAACAATAATTTATATTTTAGACACCAGGTGATACCGCCCGGAGTTATAGCAGGGATCACTTATCGTAAAATAACCATACCAGAAGGCAATTACACTGCGGTTGATTTAGCACAAACAATTGAAATAGCACTTAATCTACTGGTTGATACGGTTGATAGACCCAACACTTATTCAATAAGCTATAACAGTTCCACTAACAAGTATACATTCAGTTCCAACTATTCTACGGTCATCTTTGTTGTTTTAACTGATGGGGAAGTAGCACCATTAGCAGGTAGTTTTAGTGATCCTGTTGATGTTAATAATTTGAGTTCAATTAACCGAGTAATTGGAAACACAACACCCGCCACTGATGCTTATACAAACGTAGCTCCTTATGTGACTAATTTTATTGATTTGGTCCCTTTCAAGAATTTATATTTGCATTGTAACGAAATAAGCAACTACAACCAATTAACGGTGGCGGGAAATTCAAGCATAGTCAAAAAAGTTCCTGTTAATGTTCCCTATTTAGGTGTCATTAACGATAATGAATTAAGCGCCGAAGATTATATTAATGTATCAGGTAAAATGCTACGCCGATTGAATTTTAGACTAACTGACCACCTTAACCAAATTGTAAATTTAAACGGGGTGGATATTTCCTTTACACTAACATTTTTTAGGGGATAATAAATATCTAATTAGAAAAATCTAGACTATATTTATAATGAGTAGTGAAGAAGTTGATGAGGTTAAAAATGAAGAAGCAACCGAACCAGTAGCAAATGAAATTATTGAAGAAGCGCCTGAAAAAGCACCAGAAGAAGAAATTAAAGAAGCTAATGAAGAACAACCAAAAGAAGAAGCAAAGCCAAAAGCAAAAGCAACGGCTAAAAAATTACCTAGGACTGTTAAAGTGGTTGAGCTAGTTGAATGTAACGCCTGTAATAAAAAGATGTTGCCAAAAAGTTTAAAAAACACACACCCCCATTATTGCAAGGGACAACCAACCGAAACATTACCAGTAAATAAGCAGAAGGCAAGTTATGGGTCAAAGGTAGAACAAAAACTAAGAAAAGAAATTGAAGAAGAGATGCGGAAGAAATACGAAGTGAAAAATGTTCCAAGTGTTCCAAGTTCTGACAAACAAGTGGAACAAGAAAAGCCCGTAAGAATGAAAGAGGTAGTGAAACAACCAACATCAACAGAATTGCTACATCAGTCGTATAATGAAATCAAAAGGTTAAGACAACAAGAAAAACAAGAAAAGATACAACGGTTCAGATCCAGTATGTTTTAATTGTTGTTAATATTAATTATTATCTAAATTAATATCAATAATGAGTATGTTTAAGAGCAAAGCGGAATTCAATCGCAAACCCCAAGTCCAAAGATACTACGATATTGATGATACCTTCGGTGTTGCTTCTCGTAGGAAGTATATGAACGATATGAAGATGATGATTGAAGAAGCGGAGAACCGAGGCAAAAATGTTGGACTACGCAATGATTGGCTACAACATCAGAAGAAAGCAATATATCAAGGAGAGTTAGACGCCGTTAATCGTCAGTTGGAGAGGCCCATGATGCCAGTTAGAACAAAGGAAGAACTAGAAAAGAGACAAAAAGAATTAAAAAATATAATGGCGGAAATAATCTAATTTGTATTATATGATTAAAACATTAAAATCTGAACTAAGACTTAGACCGACCTACGATGAACTGATAGGTATGATTGAAGCACAAGGCGATCCCAACAGACCGCCCATTGAACAGGTAATTGACAGAAGGGCTACCTTGTTTAGAAATAATCAGTTCGGTAGTCAATTTGATAATGTTGATTTTCTAGGCTTGAAGGGACAAGAAGAAGACAAAGTTAAGGAAGACTTAAGACAAGCTGAACTCAGAAAAACGGCAATGGCTACGGGTTCATCAATGGGAGTGTTAAGTTATGATGGTAGAACGCCGGTAGGTGCTTATAACGCGGATGGCTTTGAAACACCAGATAGTGATGATTATCGGATGACGATAGATCAAATCGGTAGGATAAGATCGGAAATGGAAAGACACCAAGAACAACAACGACAAGCGCAACAAGCATCATCATCAACAGTGAGAAGTGATTTAGACGAAGCGCATAGTCAATCTTTACCTGTAGGCGTTCCTGTTCATTCAATAGCAACAGATGAAGAAGAAGAAATGCCACCTTTAGAAACACCTACTGAAGTGGCAGAGGAGGGGGAGGAAGAAGAAGAAACCGATGATGAAGAAACACAAGTGCCCCCACAATCTAGAAAGCACAAGGAAACCATTGATTATAATGAAAATATAGATAGATGGAGACAAAAAGACATATCAGTAGATGACATACTGTATCAATTACATTTAAGGGGAATAAAACTAACGGAAGAGCAAGAAGAGGAAATGGACAAACTTAAAATTAAAGGTAAGGGTAAAACACCAACTAAAAAGGATTATTTAATAAATTTTGTGGAAAGACTTATACAAACTGGTAAGTGGGCGGACGAAGTCAATGACCAACTTTTAAGAAGTAGGATGGAAGAATGGACGCAGATGAAGAAAGGAAAAGGCAAAGGTATGATCAGAAAAGCATTTGAAAGCGCGGGGAGTGCTTTATTAGATGCAGGTAAGGAAGTCGCAAAGGATGCGTTAATCGCAGGTGCTCAAAGTGCCGTTATGAGTTTGTTATAATATCTAAAACTAAATATATGCTAAGGTTAAAACCAACTTATGAAGAAATGTTAAGGGAGGCAAGAACAAGAAGATTAAGAATATTACCAGAAAGGGAAAGAAGAACACAACAAGGAATGTTATTAGATGAGGTGGATTTTGATGATTTTGATCTGGGTAAATATGATAAGAAGATCATAGTGACTAATGAGAACCCCCAGAAAGGAACGCAAACTGATATATTTGGTGACCATTCTTCATACTCATCTACATCGGAAAGTTTGAAGACAGCAATTGAACCAGACAAAGAAGAACAACAGGTTGAGAGTGAGCACTCAATGCAATCTAGTAAATCAAGTAGTAAATCAAGCGAAAAATCAGAAGAACAAGAACAAGAACAACAAAAATCATTGATGAGAAGATTGTTTGATAGTTTGTTTGAAGAGGTGGAAGTAGAAATGCCAATATCAAGACAACCAAGCAGTAACAACAGTGATCCAATACCAACTAAAAAAGATGAAACGCCTTTACCTTCATCATCAAGTTCTTCTATTTCACATCATCTTAGTGATCCTTATGATAATCTACCTATAGGCGGTTCTCATAGTAGTAATGCTAGTTCTCGTTCGTCACGAATGTCTCGCGACGCTTCTGACGAAGCGTCAACCATACATTATGGTAGTTCTCGCCCTGCTTCAACGATACATTACGGTAGTGAAAGAAGCAACAGACCCATTAGTGTAAGAAGTTCTCCCATTTCGGTTAGAAGTTCTCACATATCAGTTAAAAGTTCCCCTATTGTTATTAGTTCTGCGTCCAGTAGTAGATCATAGCTTGAAAACGAATGAGATATTTCTTTAATAGCTAACGCAATTTAAAGAAATATTCATATTATAAAATAAATGGCTACTAACTACTTTGTTGGCAATGATGGAATTAAAACCACAATAAACGACGATTTGTTTGACCTGCTTTGGAACTCCTTTGAGAGTGATGATGTTTCTACAGCTGATAGCGACAGTTCGGAGATCATCAAGAAACAGAAAAAGAAAGTTTATAATGATAGGTTGAATGAAAAGAATAAAAATGAAGGTTATTTTAATGATTATTTCAAGAAAAATAATAAATGTTTTGAGTGTGGAAGGTGCGGTAAAACCATAAGTAGCACTAGCAATAAAGCTAAGCATCAGAACAGTGAAAGGTGTAAAAGAGTTTATGAAGATAGGAAACAAAAGGAGATAGAGGATAAAATCATTATGAAGGTTTTACATGGTTAATAATAAGTAATTATCTAATTATTATTAATTATGAGTGCTAATGAGATATTGGAGAAAATATATTATGATCTTGAGCGCGGTTACGGATCTGTTAGAAGTTTATATGAGGAAGCTAACAAGGATGGGGCGGGTGTCACTTTGCAATATGTTAAGGATTGGGTGAAGAAGCAAAGCATCAATCAGAGAAGAAACTACAAGAATTATAATAGCTATTCCCCGCCTTATGCTAGGGCTGGTTTTAGCGTTGATATTATGGATATGGTAAGCTTGATGAAAGACACTGACACCTTCAAGGAGGAGTATAAAAGATACGCTTTGCTATGCATTGACAATTTTAGCAAGAAGATGCATATAGTGCCTATGGAGAACAGAGACGGTGAGACGGTGTATGATGCCTTTATGGAGTGCTTCAAAGTTATGGGTTATCCTAACAGTATATATTCAGACGATGACGGGGCATTTAATTATAAAAAGTTTCAGGATTTTTTGAAAGGGGAAGGTATTGAGCATATCGTAACTTTGACCCACGCAAATGTAGCAGAGAGGGCCATTAGGACGATTAAGAAGATGATCACCGATAGGGCTTTGGTGACTAAAGGGGCTTGGACGATCTTATTGAAACCCGCGTTGGACAAGTATAATAAAACAATGAAACATTCAACGACTGGGATGACGCCAAATGAAGCGCACAAGGACGACAACCACCTTACAGTAAAATCTAACTCTGTATTGAAGGAGAAATATTTGAGAAAGTATCCTAAGGTAGAGGTCGGGGACAAAGTTAAAATATTTGTAAAGGGAAAGGGCAACTATACAAGTCGTAAAGAAAGTAGGAACCAGTGGAGCGAGAGAACTTATGAGGTTAAGGAAGTAGGGAGAGACGGACAACTAAACAAACACTATATATTAGATGGATTGAGTAAAAAATATAACAGACACGAAATTTTATTAGTTGATGAGTAAATGCACTTAAAGAAAAAACTATATAATATATTGAGTGAGAAAATGAAGAAAGAGCCGATGTGTAGATTTATTGAGTGTGAAATTTGTAGCATATACGGACAGGGTTTGCATTGGCGCCCATATTTTCATAGACACTTGAAAAGCAACGAGCATAAATTCAATTCTGAATTCAAAGAGTTAAATGACCAATTTAATAAGGAGAAAAACCAAACAAAGAAGGATAAGCTTTTTAAACAGATGGAAGCACTATATATAAAATACCCTAAGAAAATAAGAAAGTCAAGGAATGTTAATATTATGTTAGAGATGAGCGAAGAAGAAAGGAACGAATATTTGTTTAAAACCAATAACAAATACAAAAATAATGATTTAAATGAAATGGACTAAAAATATACTTAAAGACATAACGCCCTAGTATATTGAGAGAGAGAATATGAGCTTGTTTAACTTTGATAAGAACTGTTATGTGTGTAAATGTCATAGGAATAGAAAGGCAGTAGTCTTAAATTTGGTTTTTGATGCTAGAACTGTTAATAACATTGTATCTTATCTGAGTTGTCATAAATGTTCTGATATGATGGAGTGTGAGTTAGAATATGAAAATGAAGAATATAAAGAATATAGTAGGGAGGCAAAGTTATTCCATTTTATATACAATCATCTAGACACCAAATACAACAAACTAAAAACATTGAAAGATAAGAAAACCTATATGAAAGAATTGATTAGAAAGTCGGAAAGCTGTAAAAAAGGGATGCTTGTAAAGTTTGTTAATGACACGTACTATCTGAAAGGGTTTGATGAGTATAAACAATGGTTTTCGGAAGCATGTCCTGCTAATGGGTATTCTATTTTTGATGAAACTGACCTAGAAGATGAGTTTTTTTTTATAGAAATGATAGAATGCCTTTCTATGATGTTTTAAAACAACTTTTCTATCAATACATAAAACATCATGCCAGAGGATACAAAAACTACTTTGATTATATTGAAGTTATACAGTGGGTTCAACGCATTTTTTAGATGAAGCAACCATAATATTATTAATGAATATAATATAATGGTTGAACCACCCACTAAGCCCCAGAAAGACCCAAATTTTCATCCAATGGCTAACCCGAAGCTCTACAATCATGGCTTTATGTTAGGCTTTTCTACGAACCGCCTAACTAAAGCCCAGCTAAGCTTAGAGACAAACCAAGACAAAACGAAGCTAGGGGACAAGTCAAAAAGTGTTGGGGAAGTAAGAGAGGGGAAAAGTGAAAACGAGAGAGGAGCGACAAATACTTAAATGAGAGTATGGGATCCTGGGGAGTGAGAGAAAAACGAAGGAGTGGCCAAGATTGACGAAGAGAAGCGAGAAAACGAATGAGACACGCTTTTAAGAAAACGAAGCAGAGACCCAACGAATGAAACAGACCCCAGAGGAGGAAAATAAGAAACGAAGAAGGCGACAAGGGCAGAGAACAAGTAGGATACAGTGATGAAAAACAACAAATGAAGCAGACACGACAACATACAACGACCAAGCCCCAAAATCCCCCTTTTAACAATTTTTTGGGGGAACCCTAAGCAAAACCTTGAACACTAGAAGGCCGGGGGGGGGGTGTGTTGGGGATTCGGGGTTTAGGGTTTAGGGTTTAGGGTTTAGGGTTTAGGGTTTAGGGTTAGGGTTTAGGGTTTAGGGTTTAGGGTTGATTAGGGGTCTAGGGAAAAACATGCCAGAAACCGGACGACAAACACCAAGCTTGCGGTTCTGATTCTGCCTGGACTCCCATACTCAAGCAAGCAGGTGCAGTTTGGGATGTTACCCCTTATTCTTCCTGCCCTTAATGGGGATTATAGTTGGGTAGCGTAATCCCTATCAAGGACTGCTAGTACAAGGAAAGAACATCCCAAGCTACAAACTCAAACATGACGAAAAGCCGATCGTCGCGCTCAACGCGCTCAAAAAAGATCCTAAACGTGCACTGGCATCCAGTACTGAACCTCAATCAGGCTAGCTTGGGATGTTCCCCCTGAAACTAACAGTCCTTCGTAGGAATTCTACTACCCCCGATTGTAGAATCCCTATTAAAGACTGTTAGTTTTAGGGGGAACAGCCCACAGGCTAACTCTTAAGAACCTTCTGAAACGCAATCCTGAATAGCAGCATCCTCAACACGATAAGGGACATGATGCACGATCCCAAGCAGTCTTCGGACCTGTAATGAACTCAGCCTGTTAAGCGCCTGCACCCTACCTGGGACCCTCTTTACCTACAGTCTTATGGGTATTCTGCCTACTAAGTAAGGGTACATACTTCGAAACTGTAGGTGAATAGAGTCACCTTAAACCCTAAACCCTAAACCCGTAAACCCGAAACCCGAAACCCTAAGCCCTAAGCCCTTTTGCAAAACCCTCAACCTTAAACCCTAAACCCTCTAAACCCTAAATCCTAAACTAACCCTTCCGGTGCACCGCTGGAGCCGCCGCAGACGGGAGTGAGCGGATGCACGTGGGACTTGCTGGTGAGATTGCCTGCGAGATGCATGGTCGTTTGAGGCCTTATAATCCCCTAACCCTAAACCCTAAACCCCAAACCCTGAACCCTAAACCCTAACCCCTATCAGGGGCCTTTTTGGCGGGGTGTTTAGGGCATAATAGCCCATATAGGAGATGTCCGGTCCTCTTTGAGGTGCTGTGAGGGTGTTTATAGGGTAGTTGCAGGCTATCTATGGGGCATTCTGAGGGTAGGTTTTTGTTTTTTGTGGTAGTGTATGACGGAGCATGTTTGGCTATGTTTTAGTGGGTTGTGGGATAATCTAGGGCCATCTAGGGGGGGGGGGGGGGGGTCTAGGGGGGGGGGCGTCTAGAGTGCAGCTGGTAACTTTGCAAGGCCTTGACAGCTAAACAGCACGTTGACTCCGGTGGCCACCCAGAGATACTTCAGCAATCGCAACGCTCAAGCAACCCGCCATTGCACTGATGCTGAACTAAGGCTCATGGCCCATGCCTGCAGAACGTAAGAGGGTTTGCGGTGTTTAGGGTATAAAGGCTCGGAGCCCCAACGCCTCGAAACATAACGAGGCGGTGGCGCTTTGTTTGGGGGGGTGGCGTCCTCTTGTAAGGATAAACGTATGCTTGGGGAGGTATACTACGATTCGAGTTTCCCTTTGTGTGGGTTCCTCTATAATCAGGATGAACGTATATTTGGGGTATGTTAAGAAGCTCTGCTTTGGGAAATGCTCCATATGAACTTTGGCTCCTTTTGGCGTCACAAGGCGGCTTTCTCATTGAGGGTACCCCAAAAGAGACCATAATTTCAAGAACTGACCATATGGTTCGGAAACATCCATACATTAAAGCCCTAAACCCTAAACCCTAAACATGAACGTTGAACAGATCATCCGGGTCGAGCCACTGCCCGACAGGTTCAGGTACTTCAAGTTCGGCGTGAGAACCTCCACAGGAGTTTAGTTCATGGGACCTTCCAACCCGCAGCTGGACGCCTACTTAATCAGCTACTTAGAGGAGTTCGAGGGGGGGGGGGGGGGGCTTGTAAATACACCCTAAACCCTAAGCCCTAAGCCCTAAGCCCTAAACCCTAAACCCCAGCTGTGACTAGGGTGACAAGCACCCTGGGCTTCGATGTAAGGGCGTCTACACCAAAGGCTCTCTGCGAAAAAAAATCTCAACGCACAGATGACCGGCTTCGTGGGCCACCAACTCATTCATCAAACCCTGGCATGTTTTTTTTTGTACCCTAAACCCGAAACCCTAAACCCTAAACCCGAAACCCTAAACCCTAAAATATTTTTGGAAAGGGCTTTCGGTACCCTAAACCCTAACCCCAGACCTCCTGGAAGCAGCGTGTTTTTGCTCCTCACGATAAGCCACTTAGCCGCAAGAAGGGATGTAACAAAGGTTAGAAGGGTTTAGGGTTTAGGGTTTAGGGTTTAGGGTTCGTCAAGTGCAAAGCCCTAGGGCCAGCCAAGGGCAAACCGTCGGGTTTGGGGCTTAAGGATTAGGATTTCGGGATTAGGGTCTAGGGTTTAGGGTGCAACACGCAACAGACAAGCCAGACAAGCGTACGCAAAACCCTTCTCGGTTCTTTACATGCCGAAAACCTTTCTTTTGTAGGATCCCCTATTTGATAGCAAAACCTACATGAACTGGGTGTTGCGCTCTGAAGGTAAACCCCTCAGCCCTTGATCGGCAAGGGCGCCGTCCGAGCAATGACGGCTGCCACTGCCCCAGCTGCTTGGAGAGGTCGTTCCGAAAAGTCCAGAGACGTCTGCGACTCCTCTTCTCTAAGGGGAGCTACATGAGGGTGCTTAAACCTTCTTTAGAGGGTTCTGAAGTATGGGCACTTGGGTTGTGCAATCATAAGATACCTTTCACGGTTTAGGGTTCAGGGTGCTTAAGGGCGTATCCGAAGTAGCCTTAAGCCTAGATTCGTCCGTGGAAGCTTACTTACAATCAGGGCCCTGCTTGAAGAATCATGGGTGTTTCTAAGTAGGGTTATAAGTAGCCTACCTAAGTTTCTAACTTGGGACTGTACTGAAAAAGATTATAGTATCCCGTATTGTACTCCCTATTCAGGACTGTTAGTACAAGGGGAACATCCCAAGTTATAACGATAGTTGCCCTACTTACGACCGTACTCATAAGTACCCATGAACCTCCAAGGAAGCCCAGCAATGTGAACTCTCGGGTTTCTTTTGCCACCCGCTTAGCCAATACCGTACGTGTCACTCTACTAACAGGGACGAATTCGTGGAAAGCACTGTGTGAAGGGTTTAGGGTTCTAGGCTGGGATGTGCTCCCTTGTACTGTCCTTAAAAGGGATTATAGTACCCCCCCGAATATAATCCCTAGTAAGGATTGTTAGTACAAGGGGGAACATAGGCCCTATGGGGACTTTCAGTTTAGAGGGTCGAGGGATAGCCCGAAACCCTTATTGCATCTGCAACGATAGCCAGAACGCAGGTTTGCCCCGTCAAGCAGCAGATAGCCCTCGACCCTTAACCCCCTTGTCGAAACCCTTAACCCTAGACCCTAAACCCTAAACCCTAGCCCGAAAACCCCAGTCAGGTCTCTGCCACACAGACTCTCCAAGACTACAGGGATTGTTAGGCTTTAGGGGTTTTGGGGATCCAGGTTGTGGGGGTTCAGGGGTTTTGGGGTTCAAGGTGTTAGGGGTTTAGTTAGGGTTTCAGGAATCTGGATTTTCGGGATTTAGGGTCTTAGGGCTAAACCCTAAACCCTAAACCCTAAACCCCAAACCTTAAACCCTGAGTGTAGGGCCACAACTCCCTGACAGCGTAGGAGCTCCTGGAAGTCTCTGAGCGGGACGCCTCTGTTAGGGTTTATTTGGGTTTAGGGTTTAGGGCTTAGGGTTTAGTAGTTAGTAGGGTTTAGGGTTTAGGGTCTAGGATCTAGGGTCTAGGGTTTAGGGTTGAGGGTTTAGGGCCTATAGGGAACATTCACATTGGGGGAGCTGGCGTGTGGAGCCGTGTTGGGAGCTTTTGGCGGGTCTTAGGCAGTGGCTCGTCTGCAGATGAATTGGTTCTTCGGGGATCTTCGTTCAGTTGGCCTTGGGGCGGGTTTAGGGTTTGGGAGGTTCATGGGTACTGATTACCCCCCAATTCTAAATCTACTTGAACCTACTTAGGAGGACTAGGGGGGGGGGGGCTCATAGGTGCAGTTATAATTGGGGGTATAAGTGCCCTGAACCTCCAACTAGGGACTGGGCAAACCCTAGACCCTAAGCCCGAAGCCCTAAATCCTTACCCTAAACCCTACACGCTAAACCCCAAACCAGAGGTGCTGAAGGGATTGCGTGTGGAGCTTGTTGGGCTTAGGGTTGACGTGGGGTGACTGGAATGATCCCATGCTGTACCATCTAGGGTATAGGTGTTCATTTTGTTTGCCACTCGCCTAGGGTTTCGGGTTTAGGGTAATCCAAAAGTAGGAAGCTATAAACAGAACTACGAGTTAGAGCCTTCAGGAAGTGCTTCTACCCTAAACCCTAAACCCTAAACGCTAAACGATAAGCCCTAAACCCTAAGCCCTAAACCCTCAACAGAAAGACCGATTCGGCGCCCAGGCGCCGTCGATCTCTTCGAGGTGCTTGCACTGGGACAGGACCTGAGGAGACCCTAACTTGGGGTTTAGGGCTTAGGGTTCAGGGTTTAGGGTTCAGAGCTATTTGCTTAAGAACGCCCCCCCCCCCCCCCCAAAAAAAAAAAAAAAAAACAAATCTTCTTCCTCATAAGGAAATATTGGGATGATGGACCTTTCATTTCATTTTGTTTGGGGGGGTTGGTAAGCAAATTTATGGCAGCTAACCAGTTTCTGTTTCACACCTGGCTTGCCAACCCTAAACCCTGGACTGAGGGTTTAGGGTGTTGACTGGGCTTAGTGAGATGAAGCGCGTTTGCGTTGCCTCATGATGCAGGCGCATTCGCTTTTGGCGCTTCCAGTTGTTTGACAAACAACAAGTCTCTGCTCTCAAGTTCACAACGAACACAGGACGGACTCCAAGAAATCTCAGACCTCGTCAACCCCTAAACCCGAAACCCTAAACCACAAATTATAAACCCTAAACCCTATAAACCCTCCCTTTAAGTTGCAGGGCTTCTTGAACTTCCCATAGCAGCAGGTAATCAGGGACTTGGGCCCTTCACCAGCCTGGTCACCTTGTACCCAGATGCGCCAAGACCAGCGCCCTTCTTGCCGTCGGGCTCCTCTGCCCGAAAGGGTTTAGGGTTTAGGGTTTAGGAAACCCTAAACCCTAAACCCGGCCCTAACACTTAAACTTGTTCAAGACTCCCGAACTCTGTGCCCTAAACCCCGCAATCAAGTCCTAACCCCTGGGTTTAAGTAGGTTGGAAATTCGAGCTTCGGGCCTACTTCCTGGCCGGGTCGTCTAAATGCCAAGAGGTGATTCTTTTTTTGTGTCTAAGTGGACAATACCTTCGGATGTCCCCCTTATACTAACAGTCCTTGATGGGCTTTTAATCGGGGGTGCCAATTGAGGACTGCTAGTAAGTATGAGGGGGCAACATCCCAAATAATACCCACATGGCACAAGGCTACCTGCTACGCAGCATCGGGACTTCTAGGGTGTAGTGTACCTGACTGCTATACATGTCCTGTTGCCGTCTCCTATTACGATTAATATGCAACATATATATATATATATATATATATATACATACATGTTTATTTATATTTACAATTTCAGAGTAGACTACTACACTACTACCAGGTACTTCATCGGAGCACTCAGGGAATGCAGCGAGGACCTCATCGACTCGAATTTCAGTGCAGGCGGCACCCCAATAAAGTCATGTGATACGCCCTCGCAGCCTTTCGTCGCCCTGTCCGCCAAGCCCACAACAACCCATGAAAGTCGGAAGCACCTTCAAGCACCAAAGCCAAGAAGCACCAAAGCCAAGAACCCTTCTTTGCGTCCAGGACTCAGACAAGCCCCAAAAGCACAAGTCCACATGGCCCTCAAGACCTACAAAACTCTAAACTGGCCCATTTACAGGCCCTAACACAGGGGCCTTAATAATTAGAATAGGGTTTTGGGGGTTATTGTTATAAGTATAACTACACCGGGAACTCCGACCCCCATGCCGCCTTCATGTCCAGCTTGGTAACGTTGGGAGGCAAACACTGGCTGAGAACGCCGGCTCCGCAGTCGCGCATCCTGGAGCGTTTTTTTTTTTTTTTTTGTTTTTTAATGGGGGGGTTTAGGGTTTCCGAAATTGGGGGTACCTTAATCCGAACATCAGTTTAATTAATACCCCCACATTTAAAGAAATTTTTTTTGGCCGGAAGCCCGCCGGAAGACTACTTTCCATTAGGGTGGATTTCGTATGGGACAAACCCCCCACATTTAAAGGAATTTTTTTGGGGGGGTTCAAAAATCTGTCGGCAGGCTTCTTGTTTTGCTTGCGGAGACGCAAAGCTACAGCACCTCAGGGATCTGCAGCCTATTGTTTTTAATAGAGAATCAATACAGGGCCACGGTCCAACTATTGCGGAACCCTGCATTCCTTATTGTGGGGGGGGGGGGGCCCCCACCAATTAAACAGATGCTCGGATTATTGGGGCCCTTCTCATAAAGGAATCCTAGTACTTGGGGATCTATATTGGGGATCCCCTATTGTCGTATACCCCCATGTGTCACGCTCTTGTCGCCGTGTCTACGAGGACGGATGCGTGCCTCTGCTTCACCGCTCGACTGACACAAGTTTCAAAAACACCAACCTACGAGTGTGCAGGATTCAAAAAGCAACGTTTTCAAAACAGTTCCATTTGGGCCCATTTGGTGCCCATTGTTAATTCGCCCCCTCTTGCTGCGTCTTGGTGAGCGTGTCCTTCTGAACAAGGACAATGTGTTTGAACCATAAATATTCCGTCCATACACCCAGAAACCCTGAATGAGCCTTCAACTGAAAGGCATGGATATGACACCAGTCGGAGGCACCTTCTCTCTTTCCCTTGAAATCCGAACAATCCTGAACCCTCAAACCCGGAACCTGAACCGATTGGGGTGGTGCTTAGTCAGGAACACCGATGTCCAACGTGCAGAACCCGCAATCCTGCGTTCAACCTACAGCTCCCAGCTTCACTTCTGAGGGGTATTAATTTTCCTATAAAACCCCCATACATGCCTTATATAGTCCCTATATACCACCTCTAGATAGCCCCGAAATAACCCTAAGGTCCCTGATAAGGGTTGCTCGTAGTACACATGCCCACCTCGTCTAAAACCAAGTCTCCAGACGCTCGCAGCACGACGCGCAAGGCCTGTACCCTCAAAAGCCAACAGAGAGCTTTTCAGTGGTGTGCACCCCCCCTCGCCGCCTAAATCCTAAACCCTCAACCCTTTTTTTTAGACCCTAACCTCAGCCCTCAGCCCTCAGCCCTAAGTTCTAAGCCCCAAGCCCTAAACCCTAAACCCTAAACCCACCCTCCCCAGAACCTGGTGGTGCCAAGTTTGAGGGTGATGTCGGCCTGGCCACTGTTTCCTGGCGCACAGGGATGGAGCCACTTAACATGGGGAAAATGGGGAAGCAGATCGCGAAACATGGGAATACTCGTAGTTGGTTCTCACAGTGAGCTTCTGAAAAACATGGGGGGCAATGGGGAATTAGATGGCGACACAGGTGTTTTTGTTTTAAAGGGAGCCCTGAACACATACCCTCAAACTGAAGGACCCCAATAAGGCACCCACGAATTTGGGAAACCCCACAGGATCCTCTTAAAACCCAATAACTAGGGAAAAAAATGTCACACCCCAAAGGCCTACCTAACCCTAAACCCTAAACCCTAAACCCTGAACCCTGAACCCTATAAAGCCTAAACCCCAAGGGCCTACCTAGCTTCTGTTGCCAGCCGCCAAGCAGACAATGCACCGCACGAGACACTGAGGGAGGCTAGAGGACGTTGGGTATAGGGTTTAGGGTTAAGGGTTCAGATTTAGGGGTTTAGGGTTTAATTAGGGTTTAGGGTTAAGATTATGGGTTTAGGGGAACCACATGAACCCCAACCGGGTTTTTGGTTCATATACGAGGAGTCATATCAGTATGCTCAGTTGGCTGGGTGTGAACACGGACAGTGGACCACTAGTCATGGGTTCCCCTACTACCCCCTCTATGCTACCCCCCCCCCCCCCCCCTAGGTTCCCCCCGAAATTAAGGCTATTTCGGGACACTTGAGCCTAATTAAGGATATTTAAGGGGGGCACTTAGGGGGGATAGTCTAAGTCTAGAGAAAGATAGCAGGGGGAAACCCACGAACCCCATGGAGAGGTTGAGGCGGCCTTCTAATTATACCGGGGGGGGGGGGGGGTGCTTGACAATATGGGGGTTTACGAAAACCAGGGACCCCGAATATAGCCCCCAAACAGTGTGGGATTCCCTTACAATAAGGACCCAAATAAGGCCTGATTTCGGAAACTCAAGACTATGTTCTAAGAACAACTCGACATACCCCAAGCCCATACCCCTTACTCTCTAAACGGAGAATATAAGGAAGGATTGTACCATCCCCTTAATTTCCTTCAAGGAATATGACTAAGGGGTATGCTGAATACCCTGAACCCTAAACCCTAAACCCTAAACCCTAAACCCTAAAGAGACATTTAATGGCCCAAACGTGTAGGAAGCAGCCCCCGCCTTTTTCACGCAGCTCCTTCCAGTCGATGCCTCAGGTCGTCATTCTGACAGGGGCTTCAGGGTTTAGGGTTTAGGGTTTAGGGCTAGGGTTTAGGGTTTAGGGTTCAGCTCAATCCGCTGGCAAAGGCTTAGCCAACCCTAAGCCCTAAGCCCGCAACGCAGCCAGGTTCCGCAGCTCTCGCTCGAAGGTTAGTTTGCCTTCTGGGAGTTTTCGGGTGTACTCCTAGAGCAACCTCTCTCAGTGCAATAGTTGCAAGGATTGAGTTTCATGATCTCCTTCAATTGCAGGTACGATAGGCTCCTACCTTCCACTAGGGTTGCAGGACCCGAGCACTAAACCCTAAACCCGAAACCCGAAACCCGAAACCCGAAACCCTAAACCCTACACCCTACACCCTAAACCCTAAACCCTAAACCAAATTGAAGGGTATGGCTGAGGCTTCCAGAGAAGGAGGAGGCACTGCCCGTGCCCACGTGGAGCTCGTCTAGGGAGGGGTGTCCAGCCAGATGGTGACCAAGGGCCTGCAAAGCTTAGGGTTTAGGATCTAGGGTTTAGGGTTTAGTGCTTAGGGTTAAGGGTTTAGGGTTAGGGTTGAGGGTTTAGGGTTTAGGGTTTAGGGTTTAGGGTTTAGGGTTTAGGGTTTAGGGTTTAGGGTTTCGGGTTTCGGGTTTCGGGTTTCGGGTTTAGTGCTTAGGGTTCAGGGTTTAGGGTTTAGGGTTGCGGGTTTAGGGTTGAGGGTTTAGGGTTCAGGGTTTAAGCTTTAGGGTGGTCTAGGGTTTAGGGTTTACGATTGGCCTGGGCCGGTGCTTCGCAAGGCCCACATCACCATTCGTTCCGTCAGGTCTGTGAGGGGGTACCCCCAGATTCGGAAAAACAAAAAAAAATTGGCAAATCCAGCAATAACTAAGCACAGATTTTGATGGCAGGAAGACACAGACACATACTGACCCCATGATTTTCAAGATGTTCGGGCTTCCCAAGGGCCTTGAGGGCTGGTGCAAGGGGTTTCTCAGGTGCTGTGCTGGTGTCCCATACAACCGCCAGCAGGCTGGAGGCGTTGGAGGTGGGGGGTCTGTTTCAGCCTGGGACCCTCTTTACCTTCAGTTTTATGGGTTATACCTACTTTTAAGGGAAGTTACTACTAAACTGTAAGTACATAAAGTTTCAGAGGGTCTCAGGCAAATCTCAGAGGTGTCTGAGGGTTTCAGGGATGCTTTGCCTCCTGCGGCGCAGCGCACAGGGCGTGTCAGGAATGCTGATGGGGGGTTGGGGCGGTGGGGCAGCTGGCTGTGGCACTGCTTGTAGAATACGAAGGTCGTGGCCACACACACACACGGTTTCAACTTTGAAACGAATTTCAGCCACTCAAGTAAGCACGCGAGAACCTGTGACACCAACTGCATTGAGTGTGGGCATGTCAAGGCAGCACACTTAGGATCTAGAACCACTCAGAGTCAGTACAGCAACTGCCGCAAGTCTCAGGCCCCTCTTGAAACCTCCATGTACAGGGTGCAGGATTTTGGGGGTCCCGAAACCCTAAACCCCGAACCCTAAACCCGCGCAGCCCTTCCGAAGCCTGTCCAGCACAGGTTCCCGAATCCTTGGCATTTGGACCCCATTTACCCCCCTCTGAGGCCTCTAATTAGGGCCGTAGACTTTACACTCTAAACCCTGGGGGTCCTTGAACTTTCAGCCCTAAACCCCAAAGCCTAAGCCCTAAGTCCTGAACCTTCCTTGGGGCGGGAAGGGAAGTGGAGAGAAGCACTAGAAAAACCTTGGTTGAGGGTCTGGTGTTCCTACCAATCATCTCTGGCGGCTGAGGGTATTCGGGCTTTTGCATTTTGGGTTTGGAAGCCCTTGTTGCCCTAAGCCCTACACGCTAAGCCCTGAACCACGACCTGCCACCCTTGAGGGCACGTACTTTCAGAAAGGGAAGCCAGGGGGAAGTAGAACCCAAGCAAAGTCGGGATTGCCCTGAAAGTTTTTTGGCCACCCACCTAGCTGACTCAGAGAGACGCACTGCAGGGCATGACACACTGGCCTGATATTGGGGTTTAGGGTTTAGGGTTTAGGGTTTAGGGTTTAGGGTTTTGGGATTCTTTCATTTTGGGTTTGTGGGTTCGGGATTTAGGATCCTCGAAACACGCCCATGTCGTGGCGACACACTCACCCCCAGCCCATCCCTCCGGTTCCGCAACAGAAAACACCTCCAGGAACTTCCTAAAACTCCCAAGACTCACCCTAAACCCTAAACCCTAAACCCTGAACCCTAAACCCTAAACCCTAAACCCTAAACCCTAACCCTATTATTCCGAGGAATCCTCATCTGACCGACCCTTCAAACTGAGACCCCAAAGCCTTGTCTCAAAGTGGCTCCATCCCAGCAATTCGGGTTTAGGGTTTAGGGTTTAGGGTTTAGGGTTTAGGGTTTAGGGTTTAGGGTTTAGGGTTTAGGGTTTAGAGGCTGGGGTTTGGGGTTTAGGGTGGGTTTAGGGTTTGGGGTCCGGTTTGGGGTTTAGGGTTGGGGGCTTGCGGCTGGGGAAGATAGATGGTGCAAGAGATGGTTACCTAGATCTTCAGGCGCGCCGCCCAGAAGCCGCTAACGTCCAGGACCTGTGAAGGGGCGGCGAAGCTGCTTGGTTGGGTTTTTGAGTTTTGTGGCCGAAGCCCTAAACCCTAAACCCGAGGGGTTCAGAGCCTATGGTGCCAAAGTGCTCACAAATGTGGGGACTACAACTAAACTTGTGGGTGCGCGAGGGTCAATTGGGCTTTAAGGGTGTGCAGGCTTTTCGGGGCTTGTTCGGGTAGGTTATTCCTGGGACCCTCTTTGCCTACAGTTTTATGGGATCTACCTACTACTTAGGGTAGTTAGTGCCTACGTTAATAGAGTCCCAGGTGAGGCATATCGGGTTCGAAGGGCTTCTTCGGATTGCAGGGTTTATCGGGCCTTTGGGGTTTACTTACTGTTGGTTAGCAGGGAATGAGGGACTTAGGGCCCTATAAACACCCGATACGGGATTACATAGGGTAACCTCATTCCCCCATTCCCTACGAAGAACCAGCCAAGGATGGCTCAGAATTTCCTTAAGCCCTATAAACCCTAAACCCTAAACCCTAAACCCTAAACCCTAAACCCTAAACCCTAAACCCTAAACCCTAAACTAACCAACAGTAAGTTTAAGGGTAGCCCGCAACAAGGACGCCAAGCATGACACAAAAAACTGAGCTCGGACCGAAGGCTTGCTTGGGGTTTAGGGTTTAGGGTTTAGGGTTTAGGGTTTAGGGTTTAGGGTTTGGGGTTTGGGGTTTGGGGTTTGGGGTTTGGGGTTTGGGGTTTGGGGTTTGGGGTTTGGGGTTTGGGGTTTGGGGTTTGTTTGGGGTTTGGGGTTTGGGGTTTGGGGTTTGGGGTTTGGGGTTTGGGGTTTGGGGTTTGGGGTTTAGGGTTACGGCAGGGCGGCCTGCAAGTGTGTGCTCTGCGCGCAGACACGGCCCAAGGCGTCGTAGAGCCTTGGGGGGCGGGTAGGGCTTGGAGAGGTTTGTTGTCAGGGTTTAGGGTTTTAGGGGTTTAGGGTTTTAAAGTTTTAGGGTTTTAGGGTTTGGGGTTTACAAGTGCTGCACCACGCTGAAGCACGACTCCCTCCCTTCTCCTCCTCCTCCTCCTCCCCCTCCGCCCTCGCAGTGACTTCTTTAAAAGAACTTGGTACACTTCTCGACTTGTGCGGGTCACGCTTGCGCGGGGGGGGGGGGGGGGGGGGGGCATGCGAATCTTCTTCGTTCCAGCTTCAGCTTGTAGAGCTGAGGCTGAAGGTTTAGGTGGGTTTAGGGTTTAGGGTTTAGGGTTTCGGGTTTAGGGTTTATAGGGTGCGCAAGCATGTTCACTGTGCTTCTCGCGGTGGGTCAACCTTACGATGCCCGTGACCTGCAGAAATATATGGGTCTTGTGGGTTTTTTGGTTGCCCCAACCCACTAAAAAGACCCTCTGCAGCTATCATACGACTACGATGGATTGCTGTATTCGGGGCTGAGATAGCCGAATGTTCGAGTTCTTCAGATCCATGGAGCCCGATTTTCATCCGATAGTTACCCATCAGGCATCAGGCGACCCTGACGTAGAAGACATTTCAATGTGAAATATGGTACACTAAGCCTTATAAACCCTAAACCCTAAACCCTCTCCCACACCTCAACAGACCCGAGCCAGCCCGCGAAGCAAAAACAGAAAACTAAACCCTTATCCCAAACTTGAGTCCCATTCATAAACCCTAAAAGAAAACCTTATCAAGCCCCAAGACCCCCCCCCCAAAAAAAAAATAATAATAATAAAAAAAAAATATATATATATATATAAATCACAAGAATATGCATATATATATATATATATGAATACATACTGAATAAGAATAAGAATAAGAATAGCAATAACAACAACATTCATAATGATAATAATCAGAATAATAAAAATCATCATAATAATAATAATGACAACTGTGATTTCGCTGGGCTGCTTCGTGGCACCCGCCAGATCGGAGGCCAAGCCCTCCGCCACGCAAGGGGCCCAGAGCTAAACTCTTCAGGCGGCTTCATTAGGGTCTAGGGTTTAGGGTTAGGGTTTAGGGTTTCGGGTTTAGGGTTAGGGTTTAGGGTTTACCTGGGACTCTCTTTACCTACAGGTTTTATGAGTTGTACCTACTAATTAAGGGTAGTTACTACTAATCTGTAGGTAAATAGAGCCCCAATTAGAGCTTGTTTCAGGGGTTAGATGATGGCTAGGCCTAAACCCTAAACCCTGAACCCTGAACCCTAAACCCTAAACCCAAAACCCGAAACCCTAATTAGGGTTGCAGAGCCATCGGTGCCCGAACATGTCCGAAGAGCCGGTTTTCTTCGAAGCCCTACTATATGGGGATCTCCGAAATTCCGGGTACCGAATTGGCGGTCCTGAGTATAAGGAGATCCTACTATTTCAACCCCCCCCCCCCCGTGTGGGTTCCAAACCTGAGAAAGGAAGAGGGATGCAGGCTTAGGCCGAGATTCTGCATGGCGTAGCTTTCAGGGACAGGCGATGCTCGGCTGGATCAGCCGCCTTTAACAGCCACCCCGTAAATAAACCCTAAACCCTAAACCCAGGCATCCCTTGACCCAAAAACTCCAAACAGGGGGGGGACGTGCTCTGTTCCAGGATGCCGATCCCACAGAACCCACCGCGCAATTAAAGCCCTCAACTCCTCAACCCTAAACCAACCCTAAACCCTCAATCCGAAGAACTGAAGAGGAGAACCTTGGATTCCGAGTTCCGAGGACCCTAAACCCTAAACCCTAAACCCTAAACCCTAAACCCTAAACCCTAAACCCTAAAAAAACCACACTTCAGGGCGCCTGGTTGGCGAGACGCAGCTGCTTGAGGTTCCGCTGTGGGTGTTGCAGCCTTTGCTGGGAGTTTTGCTGGGTTTAGGGTTTAGGGTTTAGGGTTTAGGGTTTAGGGTTTAGGGTTTAGGGTTTAGGGTTTAGGGTTTAGGGTTTAGGGTTTAGGGTTTAGGGTTTAGCCCTTTGCAACCCTACCCCTCCACCCCTAAACCCTCCACCTGTAGACCCAAGAGTTACCTACAGTAGGAATAAGAAGGGTGCCCGTTTGGTTTCAAGGAGCATATTAAGGGAACCTAAACCCTAAAAACAAATACGGGGCCTACTCTGGGTCCTGTAGCAACCCCAACCCAGAGATCCATCCCAAAGACGCAGAGCTTCCTGAGCGACAAGCTCAAACCCAAAGCCCTCCTTACTAGTTGCTTAAGAACCCCCCCCCCAAAAAAAAAAAAAAAAGATTAACATATTCTTCCTTAAAGGGAAATGCAGGGATCATTATCTCGCGTGTGTTTTTGTTTTGGGCCGGGGGGAGGGGTTAAGCAAATAGTGGCCCCATAATGGAAGGAATCTGGGCGCTGCTTTGCTTGCATGGTGGCTCCACGCCTGAAGGGAAAAGAGGCAAAGGCACTAGAGATCATTCTGGCTAGAGACTCTCGGGTCCTTAAGGGAGGGGGGGCTTCATGGGGGTAGGTACTTGGGGAACCTATAGGGAAGCTTGGGGAGTCGAGGGGAGTGGGAACCTTGGGTTACACATAACTCCCCTTGCACTCCCCTCCCTTTAGAACCCTGTGATAAGGGATCCCTAGCCTCAGTCTCGGGGCAGGAGCAGGGCCAGAAAGTATGCGCCCCCCGTGGAGAGAAAGCGCTTGTTTGTGGTCTCGCTGTCACCACGCGTGAAGCTGAAATCCTGCAGAGGAAGGCTTGCCAGCGTGGGCTATCGGGCGTTTCATCCCCTAACCAACCCTAAAAAGGGCCTTTTTAAGTGGGCATAGGGCATAATCGCCCATGTAGGTAGACTCTTGCTGCTTTCTTGTCTGGAATCTAAAGGTACCACTGGACTGACCATCCCGGACCCGCCTTTGGAACAAAAAAACTGCAAGCTGGTCGAAGAGTTTTGAAGAGGGAGGCAGTTTCAGGGGTGTTTCATGGGTTCCCCTACCACCCTCCTCTATACTACCCCCCCCCCCCCAAGGTTCCCCCTTTAAATGACCTTAGTTAGGCTTAATTAGCCCTACATAGCCAATAGCCTTAATTCTGGGGTGAACCTCGGACCCAGAGGGGGGGGTAGTAGAGAGGGGGGGGGGGGGGGTAGTTGGGGAACCCAACTTCGCCGGGAGACACGTACAGTAGAGATGGACATGCAGAGTGCAACTCTGTAGCTGCTTGCAATTTGCATGCTTACCGGCGCGTTGGAAGTTCTTTTGGACAAGGCTCAGTTGTCAGCCTAGCATCATGGCAGCGTGAAGCACTTAGCAAAGGTCAAGCAGGGCAAAGCATACCCTAAACCCTAAACCTAAATGATCGCAAACATGCAAACACAGCGTTGCAGTTGCCATATTCGGTTCTCCGGAGAGTACGGCAGGGACTACAATGGCACGGGCAACTCGTGTGCAATGCTGCTGCGTTTTTGGATTAGACGATAATGGCTACTGAGGGTTTAGGGTTTAGGGTTTAGGGTGTAGTGGCGGTCACCATACTAAGAGGGGCTTGAGTTTGGGCTGTGCGAATCAAGGTAGACCCGTGGCATCCATCAGCAGGAAGCATTTACAGCCCTCCGTGGTGCGCGGGGCGTATCCTCCAAACCTGCAGGTAAACGAGTCCTGAAAACCCTCTGAACAATATTCCTGATTGTGATGCTCTTAAACCCAACAATAAAGGAAAAATCTAAAGTCTTCCAAGGGCCTACTGAGTAAACACACACACACACACAAAACAACCAACTGTTTGGCAGCTGGGAACCTTAAGCCTTCAAAACTGGCAACCCTCATTAGGGTTTAGGGTTTAGGGTTTAGGGTTTAGGGTTTAGGGTTTAGGGTTCTCCCAAGTCGGCCAGGTCTCTGATGCGCTGAAGAAGCAGGCGCACTTGAGCTCCAGGTCCAGCTCTTCACCACCGCGAAGCGCGGGGAGGCTGATCTGGGCTAGTCTGTGAGGCAGGTCTGTGGGTTTGAGGGTTTGGTGCTTAAATACGTGTGTGTGTGTGTGTGTGTGTGTGTGTGTGTGTCTCTCTCTGTCTGTCTGTCTGTCTGGCTGTCTGGCTGGCTGGCTGGCTGTCTGTGTGCTTGCGGGTGTGTATGTGTGTGTGCTCATCAACTGTTTAGGTGGGGTGAATCGTGAACGGCAGGCACACGCGAGCGCTATGCTTGACCAGGCGCTCTCTCTCTCTCTCTCTCTTTCTCTCGCTCTCTTCCTTCCTCAACCCTAAAAAACCCTAACCCTAAACCCTTAACCCTAAACCCTAAACCCCTAAACCCTAAACCCCTGTGCGGCAGGAGCACGCCGCACACGGTTTCCAGGTTCTTGTTTTCGTTGACTGCCTCCCAGAGGAGGTTCCCGGCCTGGCAGGTGTTGAGGGTTTATATATAGGTTTTAGGGTTTAGGGTTTAGGGTTTAGGGTTTAGGGTTTAGGGTTTAGGGCACGGGAAGAGGCCAACTCAAAAGGAGGCAGATGCGTCCGAGGGTTTGCCGGAAGCCTACACCCTAAACCCTAAACCCGAATTAAACCCCAGAAGACGATTAAGGTTCAGAGAGGTTTTTCGGGCCAAGGGTTCGAAAAAGGTTCGGGATTCAGGGTTCAGGGTTCAGGGTTTAGGGGTTAGGGGTTCAGGGTTCAGGGTTGAGAGCTTCTCTCAGACTCAAATATCACACATCTGGTGGTTAGCACAGCTGGTGGACGTGCGTTTCTATTCGCGATAATAACGACCGCATGCACAGCGAGCGTCACTGTAGTCCTTGCGCCTGCCTGTTTAACCCATGTTGCAATATCTGGCTCATGACCATGACTCGAAAGGGCGTAGATGACATGTGATGCTAGGCAAAGTATGGCAGCAGTTCTACGGACCTTTATAAGTAGCTAAGACCCCAGCGTAACCCTGAATTGCTGATTCTGCTCCGAGACAAAGGCCTCACCCTGGAAAGGGAAGAACCGTCATGGGTCCCCCTACTACCCCCCTCGACACTACCCACTCTAGGTTCTGACCATAACGAAGGCCAATTTTTGGGATAGATAAGCTTAATTAAGGTTATTTAAGGGGGACCCCGAGCGGAAACCTAGGGGGGGTAGCCCTAAACCCTAAACCCGAAACCCTAAACCCTAAACCCTAGAGAAACCCGTGAACCAACAGGCCTCCAAGGGCAAAAAGTTGCCGCGTACATCCAAGACTCCTGAGGAGAGCTCGGTCATGGCAGATCAACTTTCGTCATTGTCTCTTTTCCTAAACCCTAAACCCTCAACCCTCAACCCTGAACCCCGTCACTTTGTGCATTCTTGTGGGTTTCGGGCAACATTGGAGGAGCAGGCAGGGCTTCTAAATGCGCACAATCTGAAACCAACCCCCCATGTGGGGGTTTACGAAAACAAGGGACCCCTTATATTAGATCTCCAAAATAGTAGGACTCCGTTAAAGTAGTAGGACTCCCTTAAAACAAGGACCCCAAGAAGGTACCCCATTTTCGGAAACCGCCCATGTGCTTGAAAAAGCCCAGGCAAAGCCCGAAATCTCCCCCAAAAGAAGGGGGGGGGGGCTCCCAATCAGATTGGCAAGTCAACGCTCGAAACCCTGAACCCTAAACCTTTCGAAACCTTGATAAACTCGTATCAACCCTTGCAAAGCCTAAATCCTATAAACTCTATAAACCCTGACAAAACCCGTACAAAACCCAGGACTAGCCAGATTCATCTCCAAGCATCAGCATCTCCCTAAACCCTTAACCCTAAACCCTAAACCCCTGACTCCTAAACCCTAAACCCTAAACCCCTAAACCCTAAACCCTAAACCCTAAACCCTAAAGAGAGCCCAAGCAACTCATGGTCGCATGCTGGCGGATCGCATCGAGGAGCTCTCGGAAGCCTTGGACATCCTGCGAAAGCAAAAGGGGGGGGGAAGGGTTTAGGGTTTAGGGTTTGGGGTTTAGGGTTTAGGGTTTAGGGTGAAGGGGCTTTAGGGTTTTTAGGGTTTTTAGGGTAAATGGGAGGGGAGGGGGGGGAGGGGTGAGGGGAGGGTTTAGGGGTTTAGATGGGTTAGAAGGTTAGAGCACCAAACCTTCCATCCGAATTCCTAAACCCTTCAGAGCCTGCCTGCTGATAGGCGTCGTAGTAGCCAGTGGGCGGATTCCTTGTCTGACAAGAGGGGGCTCTCTCAGTTGCTACAATGTTTGGGTTTGGGCTTTAATAAGTGTGTAAGGGTTTTGGTTGGGATGTTCCCCCTTATTTATACTAGCAGTCCTTAATAGGGACTCCAGTACCGCGATCATGATCCCCATCAAGGAGCTGTTAGTATAAGGCGGAACATCCCAAGATTTTGGGGTCAACAGCCAGGATTCAGAAGGGATTCAGATACGGCGAGTTCAAGACAACCCTAAACCCTAAACCCTTTTGCATGCGGGCTTAGTGCGTCGGCCAAGCCCTAAGCCCTAAACCCTAAGCCCTTTTACAACCGAAACCCTGAACCCTGAACCCTAAGCCCTAAGCCCTCAGGCGAAATGCTTGTCCAGCTGCCGTCTTGAGGGCGGAGGCATATTCTCTTTGGCGGCCCCTTGGCACAGGATGTTCTGCACCTGGGCAAGGTGGGCTGGGATGCCTAGGCCCTATACCAAAGAAGGCAATGGACAGCTCCCGAAGGGCCCATCTTGAACTTAACATCCCGAAACCCTAAACCCTAAACCCTAAACCCTAAACGACTGAAAGTCCACTCTAAAGGGGGCAGCATCCATATGCTTTTCGTGGAGGACGTGACATCTGCCAAGAGTGATGGAAGCCTGAAGGGAGAGAATCATGCAACCGGGAGAAACTGAGTATGAAGAAAGGGCAGTGGAAGCCTGCAGGTTTCTAAGGTCCTTTGCCCCAGTCTCTCATTCAACAATTCCAAAAAAAAACCCTAAACCCTAAACCCTAAACCCTAAACCCTAAACCCTGAACCCTAAACCCTAAACCCTAAACCCTGACACCATGGTGGCCGCCCAGGCCACGAGCTCGATTTCCTCCAGTGGCGAGCTCGTCTTGCGCAGAAAGTCGGCCAAGGCCCTTGTTCCGGTGTTGGGCTTATAGCGCTTAGGGCTCAGGGTTTAGGGGGGTTTGGGGTTTAGGGTTTACGGCTTCGGGTTTAGGGTTTGGACTTCATGAGGGTGCGGCTTCTTGATGCTTCCTTGCACGGGCGCACGTCTTCGACCCCGGATTGCCGCTGACCTGGCCTCCCTGGCCCATCGGCCTCCTAAGCAGTTCGGAAAACCCCTTCTTCGCTTAGGGGTCGAAGTGAACCCTAAACGGGTTTGTGGTTCGTATACCATGATAGGATTCTAGTAGCACAGGGTATACGACCCCAATCGTAGGGTTCATTTGGTCCCGCAAGGTTTCCCCGCCTTCCAGAGAACCCAAAAGTTGCCAAGCGCCCTGAACGCCAGCAGGAAAACCCTACACTACGGTCTGAGGTTTGTGCTGCTTTCAGGTCCTGACCCTCCTACCTAAATCCCCTAACCCTAAACCCTAAACCCTAAACCCTAAACCCTAAACCCTAAACCCTAAACCCTAAACCCTAAACCCTAATCCTAGATGCTCTCAGTCCCGCACGAGCACCCATCTGGGCCGATGTAGTTTCTGTTCAGGTGCAGCGTCCGCAAGGAGCTCACCTGCCTTAGAACAGTTTTTGAGCCTTATCAACCCTAAACCCTAAACCTTAAACCCAAAACCCTAAACCCTAAACGGAGTTTGGGCTGGCTTTGTGGAAGGCTTGGCTTGGCATCTAGGCCATTTTTTCCCGTTGCTGATTCTTCTTGCTGGGCCTGGAGGTAGGAGTGAGGGGTTTAGGGTTTAGGGTTTTTGGGTTTAGGGTTTAGGGTTTAGGGCTCGCTCACGGCAGGGTTTTGGGTTTGGGGTTGAGGAGTTCAAGTAGTACAGGAAAGCTGCCTCCTAAACCATAAAGACCCTCCGCGCGGGAGTGAGTCCACTGATGTGGATGAGTTTTTCAGGCGCGCAGCTGTTCGACATGTGCAGGTTATGTGGGCAGCAGCAAATCGTGTATGAAACCCCATCTTCCCGAAACCCTCTTGCCCGACTACAACAGTTAACAACCTGAATCCTTTCCCAACAAACTTTCTCAGCCCCTAGTAAGCCCTCGCAGGTTGTAGCCCTAAACTTCCCCTTTCAACCCTACACCTCCGTCGCCTCCGTCCCCTTGTGCCAGCATGGGCTATTAGGCCTTATCATCCCCTAATCAACCCCAAACCCCAAACCCCAAACCCCAACCCCCAACCCCCAAACCCCAAACCCCAAACCCCAAACCCCAAACCCTAAACCCTAAACCCTAAACCCTAAACCCTCCCCTTGTGCCACGGCTCAGAGTCCGGATGATGGAAATGCCCCCGGTGGTGAGGCCACCTCCGAGGTGCAAGTGCTGCAGCGACCGGTTGCCACGGAGCATGGACAAGACCTCCCAGGATGGGGTTTAGGGTTTAGGGTTTAGGGTTTAGGGTTTAGGGTTTAGGGTTTAGGGTTTAGGGTTTAGGGTTTAGGGTTTAGGGTTGCCACGGAGCATGGACAACACTTTCGGATTGGGATGTTCCCCCTGATGCGGATAGTGCTTAGTAGGGATTTCTAGTACCCCATTAAGGACTGTTAGTATAAGGGGAAAAATCCCAACCTCCAGGACGGGCTATTAGGGCTTATAATCCTCACAATCAACCCTATAAAGGGATTGCAGGGTATAATAGCCCGGAGCATGGACGACACCTCCGGATGTCTTCTGCTAAGGAGGCAACGGTTTAGAGCAGTCTAGCCTACATGGTACCCGCCTAACAGCCCCATGCTGATTGGAGACAACATCTCCGGATGTCTTCCCCTAGCGCTCCAAGTATATAAATAACACCTACAGTGGGGTCTAAAGGCTGTAAATAATGCCTAGTTTGGGCTCTTGGGAGCCGTGGGGTTCTGCTTTGGAGAGAACGGATTTTCGAGTAGTCTTAGGGTTTAGGGTTTAGGGTGAAGAGTTGAGGCAAGGTTCCAGGACTACGTCGGGTTTCGGGTTCGTAGAAGTAATTACCGGACATGCCATGAGAGTGACTTGTTGAAATGAAGAGGCTGGGACGGCAGGCGAACCTTTCACCCCAAACCCTTTTGCAGCAGGAATAACCCTAAACCCTAAACCCTAAACCCTACACCCTAAACCCTAAACCCTACTCCGAACCCTCGGTGTGGTCCTTAAAGCGGGGTTCAGGGTTCAGGCTTTTTTCTAGGGCCCCTACACACCCAATCCCGGCCTGCACCCCCAAAAAACCCTCCTCCCCCAAAACCCGCCCACACCCACCCCTAAACCCTAAACCCTAAACCCTAAACCCTAAACCCCAAACGCTAAACCCTAAACCCTAAACCCTAAACCCTAAACCCTAACCCTAAACCCTAAACCCTTAACACTTTCTTGAACCCAAACCCTCAACCCCAAACCGTCAACCCACTCCCCCAAGAGCATCCGCCCAAGGCGCGGTCAGGATGTTGGTGTCATTCACACCCTGTGGGTAATCTACGGTGGAGCTGGCTTTCGGCAGTTCTCTGCGAACTCCTCTTCCTTAGATTTAGGGTTTACGGTTTAGGGTTTAGGGTGTAGGGTGTAGGGTTTAGGGTTTAGGGTTTGAGGGGTTACATGGGGCTTCGGATTCGCAGGATTGAAACCAATCAGGGTTTGCCTTGAGAGAACCCCAAACCAAGCCCTCTTTTGAAAACCCCTGAAACCCAGAAGCCTTTCTTGAGCGCGGACTTGAGTTATAAGCCGGCCAAAGCATAACTTCCTCAAAGGCAACACTGGGCCGATCTTGAACCCTAAGCCCTAAGCACAGAGCCCCAAGCCCCAAGGCCCTAAGGCCCTAAACCCTAAACCCTAAACCCTAAACCCTAAACCCTAAACCCTAAACCCTAAACCCTAAACCCTAAACCCTAAACCTCATGTTGTCTGCTGCCTCTGGTCTGCCAAGCAACTGCTGGCTCTTGGCTCCTCAAAGGGCTTGTCGGCCAGAAGTGGGGTTCGCTTTTAGGCTTCAGTGGATTTAGGGTTTAGGGTTTAGGGTTAGGGTTTAGGGTTTAGGGTTTAGGGTTTAGGGCTTAGGGTTTAGGGTTTAGGGCTTCGGGTTTAGGGCTGAGATCCTCAGCCCCAATCCCTAAGCCCAATTCACCCTAGACCTTATCGGTTTGGGTGCAAGGCATCAAGATGAAGGGCGACTTTTCATAGGCTTTTGATTGAGCTTAGGGTTTCCGACAACTCTTGCCATTCCGTGTGCAAGGCAAGACAACGGGGGCTTAGGGCTGTGGGATACGTTGTCTTCTGGTGACCTAAAGCTCTTTCCAGTGCTGCGCCAATGACATCAATGGCAAACGCGAAGAGCAAGTTCAGGATTTACTACGATTTGCTTAGGAATAGAGCTCGCCGTGTAAGGCATTTGGGGGGTTTCCGAAAATAGGGGTACCCTTTTTAGGGGTGCCTTTAAGGCGGATTCTATTCTATGTGGGGTATAAAAAGCCTTAAACCCTAAAGCCTAAACCCTAAAGCCTGAACCCTAAACCCGAAACCCTAAACCCCAAACCCTGAACCCTATCTGGGAAACACCCGTTTCCCGTCAAGATGCCGAGCTCGGGAGCTCGCCCATGCTTGCTTCGGAGCACGAGAAGTCGGAATTCCAGTCAGACTCCGACTCCCCATCCGAGCTGCCCGTCGCCTACCGCTCTTGCGGTTCGGGGGGTTTAGGGTTTAGGGTTTAGGGTTTAGGGTTTAGGGTTTAGGGTTTAGCAGCAATAGCGAAAATGGGCACCTGCGACCGAGACCAAGGCGCATGATTTGCCTCATCAGGCGATGGGTTGTCGACGTTGTACCTCAAAGAAGAAGCCACAAAAAGGCGGCAGCAGGTCACGAACTCATCAAACCTTATACCCTAGACTTCAATAAAGCTCTATAGGGCTTTTGGGGTATATGACCCCCAATTTTAGGGTTCGTTTGGTCCCCACATCTGCAGCCAAAGCACGCGCCAAGCTGAAGCAGGCACTCACCTAGAAGAGTGCCCCAGCAACTGCCGGAGGAATGCTTCGCGTCCGTGGCGATGGACAAGTCGCAGAACATCTGTATCGATTGCTGCCACCAGCCTGCGCAATGAGAAACGGGTTTGGGTTCTAGATCCAAGAGAAACCCGAGGAATAGAAAGGTGCCCTTTGTGGTGTAAAAGGGCTTATACGGGAACCCAAACCCTAGGGTCCTAGAGAACCTAGAGGTTTAGGGCAAGACTCTCGACAGTATGTAGCAAGCTGCTAGTGCAAACTGGGCGCCCCTTCACCCTGTCAAACGAAGGTCTCCCAAATAAGTACCAGTAGGGGGACCCTCATTCAGAAGGGAAGGCTAAGCTTTAAGGAAAGCCCATAATCAACCGTTTTGATGTTCCGCAAAATCTAAACGCAAGGCCCTCAAGCCCAAAAAACTGCTGGTTCAGGGGCCTCTCCGCAAAATCTCGTTTGGCCCGCTGGAACAGATCAGCTCACGCAGCTCGAAGACGAAGTCCTCGCCTGGTCTGTTTAGGGTTTATGGGGGCTATCATGGTTCCCCTACTACCACCCTCTATACTATGATTGAGGCCATTTAGGGATAATTAAGCCTAATCAAGGTTATTTAAGGGGGAACCTATAGGAGGGGGGGGGGGTAGTAGGGAAACAACCCTAAACCCTAAACCCTAAACCCTAAACCCTAAACCCTAAACCCATGAGGCGCTGCTTTAGGGTGGGTTGTGTTCGGCTAAGCGGCTACGTGTTCAGGCGTTGAGGGTTGGGGAGTGTAGGCGGTTGAAGGTTTCATGTGTTTAGGTGTTTAGGGGTTTGGGATTAGGGCTTTAGGGATATTTTTGGGTTTTGATGTTTCTTGCTGAGTTTGGGGTGTATAGGGGTTGTTTGACAACGGGCTCTGTGAGAGCTCTGGAGGTGGAGAGCTACGCTCCACAGGGCTTTCTACTATCAGAGTACTTTTCCCTGATACTTCACTACTATACTGTATTACATTAAAATGTTCTTGCGTTGTAGTGTGTTTTTTCGTATGATAAGTATACTGGCAGGTGTTCCAGAGAGCTGGGGCTTCGGCCCAAGCGTTCTTAAACTCCTGGAAGAAACGGGGAAAAGCCTTTGTCCCATCCTCCCCCACCCCCCCCCCCCCCAGGGTTTTAGGGTTTAGGGTTTAGGGTTTAGGGTCCCCCCCCTCCCCCCTCTGCCCCTGTCTGCGGTCAGTCACTTTGCTGACATCTGGCCAAGCAATACTCCGCGCAGAGGAATTCCTGCAAACGCCCTAAACCCTAAACCCTAAACCCTAAACCCTAAACCCTAAACCCTAAACCCTAAACCCTAAACCCTTGTTGAGACTGTGGCTTGCTGACTACTCGAGAGACCCTCTCGCATCTGGCCTGCTGCGACCCTTTTTGCCCTCAAAGCCTCAACCCTGAACCTCTAAACCCTCTAAACCCTAGAAACCCCGAAACCCAAAGACCCTATATACCCCCCAAAACCCCTAAACCCTAAACCCCAAACCCCTAAACCCTAAACCCTAAACCCTAAACCCTAAACCCTAAACCCGAAATTGCAATTTCCGATGAGCCCTCGAGTTGCTTGTGATCAGGGGAAGTCGCCACTTCAGGCGTCGGGGTTTAGGGTTTAGGGTTTAGGGTTTAGGGTTTAGGGTTTAGGGTTCAGGGTTTAGGGTTCAGGGAGAGTGTAGGGTTTTTGGGCTTAGGGTTTTTGGGGGCTTCAGGGTTTTGGGGCTTTAGGGCTTTTAGGGTTTTGGGGCTTTGGGGCTGTCAGGGCTTTCAGGGCTTTCGTCGCTCACTCTCGCACACCGGAAGCCTATGGAAGACATCCTTGCGGCTCACCCTTCCTAGGGTTTAGGGTTTAGGGTTCAGGGTTTAGGGTTTAGGGTTCAGGGTTAGGGTTCAGGGTTCAGGGTTCAGGGTTTAGGGTTTAGGGTTTAGGGTTCAGGGTTTAGGGTTTGGGATTTACGGGGTAAGGGTTGAGGGTACACTCTGATCCCGATTCTTAGATACTTTTTGGCCCTTCATGTGGCGGAGTCCTGGAAGGTGAGGTGCGCAAATCGGAAGGTATCCGCGCCATCCTTCTCGATGCTGGGGTTTGGGGTTTTGGGGTTTAGGGTTTAGGGTTTCGGATTTAGGGTTTCGGGTTGAGGGTTGAGGGTTTAGGCTGGGGGTTTGGGGTTTGGCGTTTGGGGTTTAGGGCTGAGTTAGGGTTATGGGTTTAGGGGTTTAGGGTTTAGGGGCTTCAGGGGGTCTGGGGTTTGGTTTGGGGCTTAGGGCTGAGTTAGGGTTCTGGGAGTTTAGGGGGTTAAGGTGGCTTCGAGGGAGCTGAGGGTCTGGGTAGGACTTGGGTTAAGGAGGGTCACCCTACACCCTAAACCCTAAACCCTCAACCCTATGGGGTATAGAACTTTGGGTCAGAAAACAACCATGGGCAACCCCTGAAACCCTCAACCTTCCGATGCTTCATCCCCCAAGAACCTAAACCCCAATAGTTGAGGGTTTCGTTGACAGCCTCCATTGTTTCGGGGGGAAGGGGGGGGTACCCTAAACCTCAAACCCCAAAACCCCACACCCCCAACCCAAAACCCCCAATCCTAATCCCTAAACCCTAAACCCCAAACCCCAAACCCTAAACCCTAAACCCTGCTTCTTGCAAGCAACAAAAACAGTAGCCCTACCACCTCAGCTCGCACGGAGCGCCTCGGAGAACCAGGTCAACACAGGCAGCTGCCCCTTCCTTCCGTTGGCTCCATGGCGGGTTTCGGGAATTTGGGGGATTTGGGGGATGCAGGGTTTAGGGTTGAGGGTTTAGGGTTTAGGGGATTTCTTTGCCGCCCACCTAGCTGAACTGAGCGGCCACATTGCAGGGTTCTGGCTCGATTTCCCTTGAGAACAAAGTGAGGGCATTCCTTTCGAGGCTCCCGATGGAAAACTTCTTGCGAGAATTTGTCTACTTTTCAAATTTTTAAATTTAGGGGATTTAGAGTTTAGGGTTTTTAGGGGGTAGGGTTTGGGGTTTATATAGGGTTTACGGTTAGGAAAGGGGCTTAGGGTTTGGGGCACGCAACGCTGGAGTCGTGGGTGGTGGTGAGGATCATCCAGAGGTTTAGGATTTAGGGTTTAGGGATTACGGTTAAGGGTTTGCAAGAACCTTTGGGACCAAATGAACCCTGAGATTGGGGTCATATACCCTCTACCACTAAAACCCCCAAAAATTATACGGTATATGAACCATAACAACCCTTTTAGGATTTGTGATCCCCCAAGGAGCTTCAACCGATTCAAAGCCAAGTGGCTTGATGACGTCTTCCACGGCAGCCCAATCATTCACGCTGAAGTCGTTGGGGAGGCAGCAGGTCCGGATGGCCTCCGCCGACACGCGCGGCGAAAAAACACAGTCTGCGGGCCCAAAACCTTACATTCCTGCCGGCCTCAAGCCTGAACCCAAGCAGAAGATTTAGTATGTTGTACAAAGAGGTAAACAGGCTGTATATACCAGTGCTTTCGGCATGGTCCCCTTCAGAGTTGCCATCCCAACTCCAAAACAAGCAAAGAAAGACAGAAAAGAAGAACGAACGACACAGAAGGAAAGAACTAAAGACGACACAAAGAAGTGACGGCATAAAGGAACACTGCGCAGAAAGAAGGACAGAAATAAATACCTGAAAGACAAAAAACCAACAGATCGAGAGAAATTGCAAATCATTCAAGTCAGGAAAAAAGCAACAGAATGACCCGCAGCAAGAAGGAAACAACAGAGAAACAAACAGACAAGAGAACAAAACACCAACAAAAACAATCAGGCACGTACAAAGCGCAACACTGAGATTTACAGTGTTTTGGCATCTGTGCGCCTCTTTGTACAGAAAGCTGTACCTGGGACCCTCTAGGGCAGTTACCGCTTAACCGCAGGTGAATAGAGCCCCAGGTCAGGAATCAACACTGGGTTTAGGGTTTAGGGTTTAGGGTTTAGGGTTTAGGGTTTAGGGTTTAGGGTTTAGGGTTCGGGTTTAGGGTTTAGGATTTGAAGCAGTGCGAACTCTTTGGATACTTTTATTGGGATGTTCCCCATTATACTAAAAGTCCTGAACAGGATTGTAATAGGACCTAGCATCCCTATTCAGGACTGTTAGTATAAGGGGGAACATCCCAAGATACCTCTTTGCTGTTGTTTGAAGGTGCCAGCTGCCACGGGCAGAGGATTGCACTAAGGCTCCGCCTGCCAGTTCTTGAAGAGGAAGCCTAGGGTTTAGGGTATAGGGTTTAGGGTTTACGGGTTCGTGTCAAGGCCTTTAAAATTTGGTGTACCTGCGACCTACCAGGAGGGATGTTTTTTTTGTTCTCTCATTTCGACGCCTAAGTCCGGCTTGATTGTGTGTGGCATCGCATGTCCACAGTGCAAAGAAGCGCAGCAAGTTGGGATGTACTAACATTCTTATTAGGGCTCATAATAGGGGGTACTATAATCCTATTAAGGACTCTTGGTAGAAGGGGGGGCACGCAACAAGCCACTCTGCGCTACCGGGCCTTCTCGATCAAGGGCCGCCGGAAATCGCGAATACCCCTGCCTCCGAGGCGTTGGGCTGAATCTTGAGGGGTATAGTGCCTATATACCTAAGTAGCCCCTGGATAACACCCAAATAACCCCTAAGGTCCCTTGTAATGGTCCCTCCTTTAGTCCCTTGAGAATCAGCTGCCCGTCCACAATTTCTCATTCTATCTTAGATGGAAGCAATGCCCGGCCAAGCCGACGACAATGAACGTAGCAATCGCAGACGAGCCATCAGAGAAGGTCCAAGAACTGTTGTTGGCCAATCTAAGGTTCCCGGAAAAGCCCTCTCCCTATGCAACCCTACGTCTCAAACCTTGTGCTAGAGTCAACAGTAACCTAGGAAGAACAAGGGTACCTTTTTGGTTGAAAGGGTCGTATGCCAGAACCGGAACCCTAAAAACAAGGGAATGAGGGCCTACTCTGGGTCTTGGGTCTAGTACATCGTCTTCTGACCGAACGCCCATGTTGGCCTCCGTTCTGCGAGTGAGCCTCGAACGCAAGGCCTGAGGTGTTTCGGGTCTTTATACCTTCGTGGCTTTCAAACTCCGTGCTTCACAGTACACCCAAGACCCTAGGCCCTCAACACCAAACTAATCTCCTTTAGAACTCAACTCCTACCTCCTCAACTGGCATGGGACTAATGTAGTCCTCAACCACCAAGAATTACTCAAGGCCCTGAACCCTCAGCGTGCACTGATGCCAAGGAAAGCATGCCCAAAACAAAATTTGACTGCTTGAAGTTTCGATGAGTCTATACAGTAAGTTGGTAGGGGCGCAGTATGCTGATCTGGAGGACGATCTAGCGGTATGGTTGTCCATTAAGGCCGCAAGTATGAACAAAACTGCAACAGGTGGCAAGACCCCAAGCTCAGCGAAAGCCCATGGCGCTCGGTAAAAATATATGTAGCCTTCAGCCTGTGAATGATCACATGCAACCCTGATGATCTCGGAGAACTCGCTGCAAATTTTCGCGGAGATCTCGCTGTAAAATTTCGCAACGCCACTATACTACCCTCTACCCTACATGGGGGGCTTCCGAAAATACGAATTGTAATCCTCTATAGACTATATGGGGGGCTTCCGAAAATACGAATACCCCTCATTTCGGAAACACCCATGTGTAGGTCAAATCACCAGACCAAGCCGCATGGGACTGACCATCTTTAGGTTAGGCGTCGGGGAAGCACCACGCCACACTTGAGCTGTTTGATAGGGTGCTCCTCTCAAACAAGATTGTCTGAACAAGAGCTTCCCGAGTTGAGTAGTCAGAGCTTTGGAGTCTGTGAGGGGTGCTTCAGCATCGACATTGGGCGCGTGCTGGGCTTTACCTGAATCCCACAGCCCTGAAGCACAGGTTTGTTGTTTGAGCTAGGGTTCTCCTTAAACCCTAAACCCTAAACCCTAAACCCTAAACCCTAAACCCTAAACCCTAAACCCTAAACCCTAAACTCATACTATTAGGGTTAAGGTTTTTCGGGCGGTTTAATTAGGGTTTAGGGTTCAGGGGCTACAGGAATCCGTTTGTCAAACGAAGGCCCCCCAAGTAGAAGTCCATGCAACCCTTGCCCTAAACCCTAAACCCCAAACCCCAAACCCCAAACCCTAAACCCTAAACCCTAAACCCTAACCCTAAACCCTAAACCCTTGCAGCCGTGAAGCTTTTCAGAACCGTGCGGAGGCTGGAGGCACGAATGCCCTCTGACACATCCGAGCCACCTCACTTTAAATGGGTAGATAAGGGGCTTCCTGGGGTCCTCAGCAACACTCTGCCCCTCTTGGGCTGGAAAAGCGCTCAGGGGGTACGTAGCTGTAGGATAGAGATCCTAGATCTGCAAGCTTCCAAGCAAGGTTGAAGGGCCCTTGGGGCAAAGTCGGCGAGAGCCAAGATGCTCGAAGCCTTTTTCTTCTCCTGGGCGTGAGCTGGAGTTTAGGACCCAACCCACACGCCCCAAACCTTTTGTTGAACCCTGAACCGTAAACCCTTGCTTAAGCACGGACTGAGGAACCCTAAACCCTAAACCTTAAGCCCTTAAACCCTTTAATTCCTTAACCTAGCCCCGCCAGGCCGTGCACTACTCGGGCCCTTACACCCGAAAGCCTGACTATGCAGGCCCTTTTGCAATCAAGGTGTTCATCGGGCTGGTCATCTTTACAAAGGAACCCAGAAACCCGACAGGGTTACAATACAGCACCGGACTTCCTAAATGAAATACTGAGTTGTGCCTTCAAACACTTTGAAAAAACTATGAATAGGCTCCCCTTATGAGAAAAGAAGCGGAGTTTACAAACCATGTCCCAATGCACAACCCAGAAAATGATGCTTTGACAGCTCCATGTTACACCAGGCCTCTGCTCCAGCCCCTCTTCTCTGGCTTCCTTCTACTGTACGAAGAAGCCTCTATTCATGGACCTGTATCAAAATCTGTATACAACATATGAAAGCGCTTCTCTTCATAGATACACGCCCACAGAGAACAAGTGTGTGCCGAACAACGAACAACGAACACTACAGCTACCACAGGCCTAGGTGGTTAGCTGCTCCCATTGGGATGTTCCCCTTATAAGAAAAGTCCTTGCAAAGGGATTATAATAGGGGGTGGGGGGGGGGAAGGGGTACTATCATCCCTATTAAGGACCCTAAACCCTAAACCCTAAACCCCAAACCCTAAACCCTAAACCCTAAACCCGGGACTGTTGGTACAAGGGGGAAACATCCCAATGCTCCCACATGCTGAGACCAGCCGCGAGGTTGTGCAGCATGCCATCCAGAGCAAGGCCGTAGACACGGCCTGGCTTTGGGTTTAGGGGTTTAGGGGTTTAGGGGTTTAGGGGTTTAGGGGTTTAGGGGTTTAGGAGTTTAGGGGCTTAGGGGTTTAGGGGTTTAGGGGTTTAGGGTTTAGAAGTTTAGGGATTTAGGCTTGCATGTAGGCCGCAAGAGCTGTTTCGCTCCCACACATCGGGTGTAACGCAGCCGGGCAATGTTACCACCTTAGATCCCTAAAAAAGACCCCCAAACAACCCAGCCCTAAAACAACCAATGCTCATGCAAAATGGGGTTTTAGGGTCTAGAGTCTAGGCAGGTCCTTGGGATACTGGGTAGCGGCCATGGGCCCCAGCCCTCCACAACAAACTCATTGTTCGGCTCTCACGAGATAGCCAGGTAGACATCGGACCATGTAAGAAAAAAGCGCCGCCCTGTGACTTGATTCCCTCTCCATGAACTCAACCCTAGCCCTAAACCCCAAACCCAACCCTAAACCCTAAACCCGAAACAGCTTTTCGCCCCCAAGCTGGCAGGAGACCTCGGTTCAAGGATCGTCCGCGGAGCTCGCCACTCGACTCATAAACCGAGAGGGTGACGTTCAGGAGAAGCGGATTCCTGGGCTGAGCAAGAATCCAGTTGGTGGCCCCAGGGTTTAGGGTTTAGGGTTTAGGGTTGAGTCCAGTTGGGGGTACCTTATTGGGGTCCTATTGTAAGGGGATCCTATTACTTTTGAGTCGATATTGGGGTCCCCTATTTTCGTAAACTCCCAGTTGATGGTCTTAGGTTTTTGTTTTGTGCCGGGTCCCCTGTTTTCTTACACCCCACATGAGGAGAGAGATCAAAGGCTAGGGAGACAGACCCTGCTTTCCACGCATGCTGCATCCAGTGATGTTATAAACCCTTAGGGTTTTGGGTTTTGGGTTTAGAAAGAAGGATCGCCTGTGGTGGTGGGGGGAACATTTAGAATGAGGGGTTCATGCTGTAAGCGATTCCTACAAGAGGGTTCTACTTCAGGCCAGTTCTTAGAAAACCAAAGCCTCCACTTCAAGAGCAGTAACGTGATGTACTCAAAAGGTCCCAGTGTTCCAGGCTCTTTGTCTGGGAGGACCCCACGTTTCGAGTAACAAGGTGCGCCCAGAATGCAGGAGGTGTTGGGTGCACTTCATGCAGATAGCCACAAACCATGGTTCAACCCTAAATCCTGAAATCAGTTCTTTTGTTTTCGCTCAACCCCTTAAACCCTTGCACCATGAATCCAAAACCATACATCCTAACCCCCAAAGCCCTGAAATCCTAAACCGTAAACACCATAAGAGCCCTACCTGAGACTTGACTTCAAGGGAGCAAGCCACGGAGTTGACGCAACAAAACACATGCTGCCTGAAATCGCAATCCCTGAGGGTTGATCAGGGTTTGGGTTTTGTGGTTTAGGGTCAGGAAGCCCTAAATGACCCTCTCTGCCTAAAAATGCCAGGGTGCCTTGTCATCATGCAAAGTGCAGGATTCAAGGTCAACTGGGTGCAGAAAGCCTCCACAGCCTGTTTCCGGGCTGAGCATTGCGCGCTTGGGGTGTCTGCCGTGATGTCTAAATTCGCTTCTAACTCGGTGTGTGGGGTTTGGTGGCGGGGCAAAGTAGAAAGCATTGAAACACACCCCTTGTTTCATATGGAAAAGTCCACAGGCAAGGTGCTTGCATCCGTGCAGCAAAGCATACTGGGCCTTAATAATTTGCACAGGTGTGTTGACTTCTTGTTGGGGCAAGGGAGGGAGGGGTATTATAGCATTATTATAAAGGGACCATAAGGGAATACTGTCAACAAGTATTCCGACCCCTATGTAACATTCCGGGAGGGCTCCGAGGGCTTCTTGGCGTCCACTCCGACATGCAGAGCGCTTGACATGTGCCCCTCCAACCCTAAACCCTAAACCCTAAACCCTAAACCCTAAACCCTAAACCCCAAACCCTAAACCCTAAACCCTAAACCCTAAACAAGAGCCTCGGGCGACGCCAACCTGCGCTGGATGACCTGTCGTCTTGCTCGGCCCGGAGGTGTGCATCTTAGGGTTTAGGGTTTCGGGATATAAAAACGCAATGCAAAACTGTATGATTACACTTGCACATAAGTACATGTGATGCCGCAAATATGCATAGAAATAAGCTCATTTCTTTTCTGGTGCGCCTCAGGCCGGTTCTGATAGCTGACATGGTATTCCCTTATTCCGAAACCATTTGCATTTTCTACGGTTTCGGGTTGGGTGTTGTGGGCTTTCTACCGGGTGGGGCATGCTCTGGTGTTGTGTATGTTGTTTTCTATGGGGGTATGAGTAGTGTGGGTTCTTCAGGTGAGTCTTGGGTTGGGGTTTTGTGGTGGGTTGGAGGTTGAGGTACAGGTTGTTGTGGTTTGGGTGCTAGGGATGGGGCATGAGAAAATGAAGTAACGAAGTGGTCTCCACCAACTGGTTTTAGCCCGACGTGGTCCCGCAGGGAAAAACCCAAATCGCCCAATCACACATGCAAAGCTTCGCAGAAAACCCTCGATTTTTGCAAGCATGACTCTGAGAGCACACCACAAACATGGAAAACCCTACCCTGACTCCGAAACACACTACAGTAGGGGCCTGAATGATTAGAATAGGGTTTCCCGGGGCGTTTGCAAGTAATATTTATATAGGGACCATACGGGAAGAATATTCGTGATTATTCCGACCCCTATATTCTACACGAACTCTATGCGTCAGAACTCAACAAGAGAGAGAACAACAGGGTTTTAGGGTTTAGGGTTTAGACTTTCCCTCGTGCACAAGGCCCAGTTTGATGCACACCTGCCGTCGCTGCGCTTCATTGAGCTCCTTGACCCTGACCACCGTGCAAAGCATGGGGTTTAGGACTTCGGCCGAAAAAAACGATGTTTCTGAAGCTCAAGGGTTTGGGTGGTGAGTCGGGCCAGGGATGCTTGTTGGGAGGCAAGATGATGCAACAGCTGAGGGGCCACTTGTGTAGAGTGTCGATGCTGTCCAGGTCGCTCTACGTCAGAGTGCGATACCCATCGGGAATCTGACTCTGTTCAGGAACACAAGGCCGCCCCAAACCCCCCTACACCCTACACCCTAAACCCTACATCCTAAACTCTGAAACCCTAAAACCCTACACCCTCTGCTTCCTGAAGCTGCCACGACACGGTAGACTCACTTCAAATCTGCTCTCCACTCGCCACAAAGGCAGCAATCGACACCTGAACCCAAGCCCAACTTGCCAACACAACCTCCAAACCCTAAACCCTAAACCCCAAACCCCAAACTCCAAACCCTAAACCCTAACCCCCCCCCCCCCCCCCCCCCCCCCCCCCCCAAAAAAAAAAAAAAAATGCCACCCTGAACCCTAAAACCCCGAAACATTGTTTGGCCTGACTGTGCGAAAGCGACCAAAGTCCGGCCCAGACAGCACGCCGCTCATCTCCCGGGATGTGACCTCGAGGAAACTGTTGCACGTCTAAGGTTCATAGGGTTTGAGGTTTGTAGGGCTTACAGGGCTTACAGGGTTTACAGGGTTTATAGGGTTTATAGGGTTTATAGGGTTTATAGGGTTTAGGGGTCGTGTTTCATTGCTGCTAAGCTGGCTGCCACATGTCCCTCGGCTGTCGGGTGCTAACTCTCGGACGGTCTCTATTTGCTGACTGCTCCGCTTTTTGCTACCCGTCTAGCGATGCTCCACGGGGCAACTGCCTAACTGCTCTTAGGGTTTAGGGTTCAGGGCTTGGGTCGAAAGAGCAACTCTGTGGCTGGCTTTGCGAACAAGCTCGAGTGACCTTGTGGCCGACAAGTCTAGCAAATAGTCTAGCACAATTAGACATGTCAGAGCACCGAAAGGGCCGGAGAAAGCAAGTGAGTGATAGCGACGATAGCGGCGCTAGTAAACATTAAGGGGTAAGCCAGGGGGATTCAGAGGCGATCCACTGGAAGACAGGCAGGCCGTGACCAGTTTACTGCCATTCTTGCTGTGACTGTGCTCCACAGAAGCACCGCTCATCACAAATACTGGAAAATAGTAAAACAATGTAATATAGCATCATATAAAATATAAGAAAACCTTGCAAGAAATAGAATATGCTATAATGCAATATTCAATAAAACATAATGGTATATTTTTGTAGGCTTCACGACTCTCTAGAAACGGCACGGGGCATTTCAAGCGTTTAGGACGCCCCTCCCCCTTCGCAAAATTGCTCATGTCGCAATGCGCTGTTTCCGAGTCCCGTTCGTACGTTGCGGAGGCATGCACTACCAGGATGAAATCTTGTAACACTGAAAAACGGCCCTTTATAGGTTTGATCATGGGGATTCTAAGGCCTAGTAGCCCATCCTGGTACCCGAAACCCACTGCAGCGAAAAGGCAATCAGAAACACTTCTGGGGAAGGCAACTAAGAACCAATAACCCATCCGGGTACCCCAAAACAAACCCATCGCAGCACAAAAGGCTATCAGAAACACCCTAAGCTAATCAAACGGCTTAGTAGCCCTTCCGGGTACCCCAAAATAAAGTCCATTGCAGCTAAAAGGCAATCAGAAATACCTCGCTGTTCAGCGTCGAGGAGATTTGCTTCGCGAGCTCGCCTGAGCGAAGGATCCGGAAGTCCGGAAGACTCCGGCGGGTCAAGGACCCAGTACATGGCACTGCTGAGATCTATGCCCTGTGCCCTGTGTCGCCTTGAAACCCTTACTAGGGCTTAGGGTTTATGGGTTTCGGGTTTAGGGCTATCAATAGCCAAAACCCCCAGTTGTTGCTTCAAAGGCTCTCTCCAGATGTCCAGCCTCATCGAAGCCATCCAGCAGAACGAGGAGGCGTCCCTCCCATTCGGTGCAACTCAAACCCTCCCAAACCTCCCGAACCTCCCAAACCCTAAACCCCAAAGCCTACAAACCGTCTTGCACAGGCTTGTCCCAGCGCGCCTGGTCGAGCGCGTCGCTCACGAAAACCCTAAACCCTATAAACCCTAAACCCTAAACCCTAAACCCTAAACCCGAAACCCTAAAGCACTCCGAAACCTCCCATATACGCCCTGGATCCTAAACCAGCTTCTCGCTTGGATGGTCCGCAGTGCTTAAGCTCGAAGCAGTAGCTTGGCCCAGATCCGTCACCCAACTTCATCTTGTAAACAACCTCAACAAGCCCTGAGCCCTCCCTAAACCCTAAACCCTAAACCCTTTTGCAACAGGCTTCGTACCTCGCCTGGAGCGCGAAAAAACCCTAAGCCCTAAACCCTGAAACCCTAAACCCCCGACGCCTCGCAGCCCCGCAAAAGCCCTAAACCCTAAACCCTAAACCCTAAACCCTAAACCCTAAACCCTAAACCCCAAACCCTAAGTCGGGAATCAGCTCTGAGGCCTGTTGCCGCGCAAGCTCCAAGAGCTCCAGGGTCGGCGTGTCCTCAGCAGCCCACAGTTCTGAAGAACTCGGGTTTAGGGTTTAGGGTTTAGGGTTTAGGGTTTAGGGTTTAGGGTTTAGGGTTTAGGGTTTCGGGCTTGGGGTTTAGGGTTGAGGATTTGGGGTTGAGGGTTGAGGGTTGAGGGTTTATAGTGTTCATAGAGTTTATAGGGTTTATAGGGTATATAGGGTTGAGGATTTATTTGGTGTATGGGGTCTAGGATTATAAGGTTTATAGGCTTCAGGGTTGATGGGGTTGAGGTTTGAGTGTCCTGGGAGGCCGTAGCTGTATTTCTGGGACGGCCCGGCCCTTCCCAAAACCCTGTGGCCCTATGTAGACGGCGGGTGCCCTACCGCTGCGGTGTATATAAGGACAAAATGAATCTTAAGGGCCAGAAGGGACTTCAAGAACTCGGTGCGAGTTTTGGGATGCAAATACCCGATAATTTCCCTACTAAGCACCCGTAGGAAATCGCTCTGGGCGCAGGCAGAGGAGCTTTGTAGACCATGGCCAGATACTGTTTGACCTCGGCTGCGAACGCGTGTGAGCCACTCTTGAACGCTGATCCCCAGACCCTTTCTATCTCTGTTAAGGGACTCAAGGAGGGAGCCCTAAACCCATAACCCTAAACCCTAAACCCTAAGGTTTCTTTGGGGGTTATAGGGATGTTGGCAGACTCAAGTGAAGAAAAGGAGCCATGTCCCTCCCATCGTCGCAGAAGGAGCTGTGGCAGCGGACGAGATCCTCGGCTGCATGGGCTCTTATAGGGTTACAGGGTTGTTGCTCCCTCCTTTGATTTTAGGGTTTGGGAAGCCTTCCAGGGATTAGGGTTTAGGGTTAGGGTGTAGGGGCTTTATTCCCTCCTGCACAGTGGGTCTGCTTTCTCCAGAAATCCATGCAAACAGGTTTAACAACCCGGAAGGCTAAGCGCTTGCAAATCTCAGGTACTCGAGCCACAGGAAACGAAAGCCAAGCCCTGACCACCCTGACGTCCTTGCCCGTCCGAGTCAAAGCCCCCGAAATCCCAAGGACTCGAGGCTAAAGAATCAGGGTCCGGAAACCCCGAACCCGACAGCATTGCAGAGGCTCAGAGAAGCATCGATTTACGACTGCTCTGCTTGGCAGAACCTCCCCCCACGTCCCAAGCTGGCCTTGATAAAGGGTTGCGAATCCCTAATCCCTAAACCCTAAACCGCCATAACAACACCACCATCACCATCCTTATGTGGCCATGTTCGTAGCCCATTTACTACTCCGTGGTTTTCCTCGCTGCTGTTAGCTGTTGACCAGGGTGCTGGTTGAATCCCAAATGGCCTCTCAACATGCTAGGGTCCTGCTCTGTGCACCAAGGAAAGGGACGAAAAGAGAAGGATAAAGGATGAACCCCAGGCGTTTATGGTCGAACGGGTTTTAGGCTTCTTGCCTTTCTTTGAAGGGGTTTGGGGGTGGGGAGGGGGGGAGGTTCCACACCCCCGTTGTGGGCTTTTATCGCTTTTCGGGCTTTCGGGCTCGGGGTTTCATGCCGGTCTTTAGAGATTTTTTGTCGCTTGCGTCTGTGGTGGGTCGCAGTCCGCTGGAAGGCACCCCCAGCTCCAAACCCTAAACCCTAAACCCTAGACCCTAGACCTTAAACCCTAAACCCTAAACCCTAACAGAAAAGAGGCATGCTCAAAGTTGGGCCCCCTCCAAGCCCCCCGAAATCCCACCTGAACCCCACAAGCTGCAAATACCACCCTTTTTCCGACCCGAGCCCAAAACCTCCATCCTCTAAACGCCCCGAAACCATATACAAATCCCACAACCCCCCCGAAAAAAAAGCCAAGCCATCAGAAACCCAGTAGAACCCCGCCCTCGACCCTCAACCTTAACCCCCCTCACCCCCCCGCCCCGCGCCACCATCCCGGGCTCCTCCCGCTGAGCGATATGTTCCAAGCTCAAAGACATGGCTGCTGCTGACTGTCTTGGGTAGTTTCCGTGATCTTTATATGGGGGGGGGGGGGGGGGTTCCGAAATTAGGGGTACCCTTTTTGGGGGTCCCTTCTAAGGGGGTTCTATTCCATTTTGGGTACAAAGGGGTACTCCTACTTTGAGCCATGCCCATATCGGGGTTTTACAGAGAACAGACTCCATAAACCCGGAACCCTAAACCCTAAACCCTAAACTGGACCGGCTGTCGGACTGGAAGGTGGATTCTGTGGCTAGTCTTTACAAGCCAAATCGGCTTCTGCAAAAAAAAACGGGAAAATCGCGGAAATTCACTGAAACGCAAGCCCAGCAAAAACTATTGCCTCGTACATGAAGCCAAACCCTAAACCCTAAACCCTAAATTTAAACCTTGACCCTAAACCGTACATGTGTGGGGAGAGCTGCAAGAATCACTGCTGACTGCCGCTGTGATGCGATGGTCCGAACCATTACAGGCACCAGCCAGGCAGTTTCCTTCTCCCTCCTGGCCACAACAAGCAAGGCGAAAAGGGTTTAGGGTTTAGGGGTTAGGGTGATTTTTGCGAAAACACCTGAAATAAGTGTACCCTACCTGGTAGGGTACCTAGGAAGATTTGCAAGCGAGCCGCATGATCCACGTCAGCAGCTGCTTTGCCTCTGCGTGCTGAGTGAGTACTACACCAAGTGGAGCAGGGCCCACAAGACTCTCGGGGCTTGGGCTTCTGGAAGGGTTTGGGATTCAAAGACTCCCCAAACCCCAAACCCTAAACCCTAACCCCTCCCCCCCCCCCCCCCCAAAAAAAAAAAAGAAAAAAGAAGAGAGGAACATCCCAAATCGCAGTCAAAGGTGCCCTTGTCAAGAAAACACGCTCGGCACGCATGCTGAAACCCCGGTGATGCGTCGATTTGCCCTCAACCCTAAACCCTAAACTCTATAAACCCTAACCCCCCAAACCCTGCACCAGCCCCGGATCGGTGCCCTGAGCGCCGGACGAAAGTCGTCTTGCCGCCTGCCGGATCGCCCTTAACCAGAAGCCTGAGGCTTGAATGGTCGGAGGCTTCAACAAGCACCAACAACACCAAACAATGACCGGTTTAGGGTTTAGGGTTTAGGGTTTGGGGTTTAGGGTTTAGGGTGACCCAAGAGTAAGCTCGGAATAAACCAGGGTGCCCTGTTTTGGCTTAGAAGGGAACCCAGACCCTTAAAAAAGTGAATTAGGGCCCACTCTGGGTCCTAGACAAGCACGAATGTGAGTTCCCCGCAGCCCTAAACCCTAAACCCTAAACCCTAAACCCTAAACCCTCTGAGAAAGGGGCTGGCAAGTTTTGAAGGTGCCTCTGGGCTTGTCCTCGGCCATGCTGCGGGAAAGTGCGGGGCGTTTTTGGGCTTTCTAGGATTTCTAAAGGTTTAGGGTTTAGGGTTTAGGGTTTAGGGTTTAGGGTTTAGGGTTTAGGGTTTAGGGTTTAGGGTTTAGGGTCGAGGGTCGTTGGGCCTCAGTTGTTAGAAATGTCAAAAACATCCGCTCAGGGTCCATGTACCCCATATAGTATATACTTGGGCCTCAGAAGGGGTTCCCATACAGTAGCTTTAAGGCCCAAGTATGTACCACATAGGCACATGGACCCTTAGGGATTGTAAACAACATAAAGGGGTCGTAGTCCCGAGTGTCGCGGTGTGTTTTGGTGACTTTAGTGATGAAAGAAGAGCCTGTCATATTCACACCACTGCACAACGTGTGGATGCAAATAGGACATAACCCTAAACCCTAAACCCTTAAACCCTATGCCCAGTTGGTTCATCCATCTTGGACCAGACTCCACCCTCTGCCGGGCACCCAAGCTCGAACCAAAGCTCCACCAACTGGTCCCCAAACCCTAAACCCTAAACCCCAAACCCTAAACCCTAAACCCTAAACACTACACTCTAAACCCTAAACCCTGAACCCTAAACCCAAAGCGACTCGGACCCAAAAAACAAACTCCGAAGGGGTTCGGGCGTTGCAGGGCCCAACTCTTGTGTCACATCCTCTTAATCCGGTTTAGGGTTTAGGGCTTGAGGCCCTGGTTGGGTTTGGTTGAGGAACCCACCATGACAGCCTTAACTCAAACGGCAAGAGCCGAGCCTCAGCTTAAACACCCCTAACACCTAGACTCCCTCCACTCCACGCCCAACAACAACCCTATAAGAATCTAAAGGAGGGACCCTTATAATCGGGTAACAAGATTAAGGGTCCCTTCTAGGGGTCCCTCATGGTCCCTCCTTATACCCCTTAAGAGAGGTTAAGATGTGTGTTTAACCGGGTGTCTACGATCACAGGGGACCCCTAACATAGACCGTCACGTAGTAGGATCCCCTGAAGAAGAAAACGAGCCCCAAAAGGGTACCCCTCACATCGTAAACCCCCATATCTTGGTAGCCCAGTAGCCATCTTAATATAACGGCACCCTTTTTTGGGTTGGTTGTCTTATAAGGGAAACCAGAACCCAAAAGAGGTAAAAGGGTACCACTGGGCTACCGAGATATCGAATCTTCCCGGAAGAGTACACTAAGCCCCAAAAAGTTGGAAACCTTCTTAAGGACAAATCGTGCTGGGATTCCCTATACTTTACTGTTAGGGATTGAGGCTATTGAGTTTCCAACTTTTTGGCTTCTACTATAGGTGAACGAACTTCCTCCAACGCCGGCCCTACTGAAGGTCCTTGAGGATGAAGACCTTGTCTACGTTCTTCCCGCCCTGCCACGCAGGAAAGGGGGGGTTCAGGGACCCGAAGCCCTAAACCCTAACCCTAAACCCTAAACCCTAAACCCTAAACCCTAAACCCAAAACCCAAAACCCAAAACCCTAAACCCTAAACCCTAAACCCCAAGCCAGGGTTAGGGTTTGTGTTTGGCAGGGTGCAGCCTGGAAAGCTCGGCTCGAAGAACTTTGCCCAAACCCTAAAGGCCCGAAACCCTAAATCTCTTTGCTTACACCCCACCCCAAGTGCTACCTTCTTAAGAAGTGCTGGTGTGTGGAGCCCACAGTTACGCTTGGAGTCGTTCGAATGTAGCAGGAAAACAATGAGACCGAGGGTTTAGGGTTTCGGGTAAAGAGCGCGCCCATGAAATTTCATGTAGACGCCGGCTGTATCCTGCTTGATCTTGGTAAAATCCCAGACCCGAATCCTGAAGCAACACCCTAAACCCCACACGCTTTCCCCAATATCTCCGCTGCCTCAGTCACCTTCTTGGAGTACTGGAAGTCGTAGGTCACATGATGCTCATCCTCCCACATTCAAGACTTGGGCGGGAACCAAGGTAAGGACCTTATGTCTAAAGTCGGGATTCCAGTGTTCTTGCGCTGCTTGTTTAGGGTTCCCTATCCAGCCCTTTGCTTGGCCTAATATATAGGGGTGACAAGCGATTACCATTATTAGTATTGATTCCGACCCCCATAAGCCTTATAAATCCTAAGCTGATCAGAATGCGCCTCTTTGTTGACGCGGTGGATGCGACCCCGCTGCCACTCCCTGCTGTCCAGCAGTGCCCACACGGGCATGTCTTGCCTTGGTTTTGACAAATGGGAGCTAAGGGTTTAGGGTTTGTAGGGCTTAGGGTTTAGGAATTTGGGTTTGGGGTTTTTCGGGTTTTTGGGGTTTGGATTTAAGAACACATGCGGAGACAGTCGAAGCCGATTTTGGCCCTGTGTAAAACTGTCCCTGCCGCGCTTCGCAAGGCGCTCAGCGCAAATTTGTCCTGCGGTGTTTCGAAAAAAACTTGATGGCAGACCCCTCCAGACACCGGAACAGTTGCTGAATCCTGCTGAAGCCGGCAAACTCGTCTTCCCCTGCCCCCCCCCACCCCCCGCCCCCCTGCCCGTAGTGTCTCAGGCATGTTTTGGGACTTTATTTGTCTACAGATTAGTAGTAACTACCCTCATAAATAGTAGGCTGGAACCATCAAACTGCAGGTAAAGAGGGTCCCAGGAAACAAATTGAGGGCACAGGTCTTAGGGGGCGTTGTTTTCTTTGCCATTCTAGGTTTGGGTTTTGAGGGTTTAGGGCTTTAGGGTTTCGGGCTTTAGGGCTTAGGGTGGGCTTGGGTTCTGTTGGCTGTACTTCTTGCCACGCGCTGCTTTGGGTTTTGGAGTTTTAGGGTTTAGGGTTTCGGCTCTCGCACTCGCACAGCGCAGGCAAGGACTAAGGGTTTAGGTTTTAGGGTTTAGGGTAAGGAGGTCTTGCATGCTGCAAGGCTGCATCACGCATCTAAGCTTGAATGTTACGGTCCATCTTGGCCCGCAATGTGTGCAAAACCACAGGGTGGGTTTGGAGCGTTTCCTGATGTGGTGTCTGAACTCCGAACTAACCAAGCCTGAAATTTGCTCAAGCGGCCACAACTCTTCGGCGAAGTCCTGGGTCTGTTTGAGAGATTAGGTTCAGGGTTTCGGGTTTAAGTGTTAGACAAACGGTGTTAGGGTTTCGGGTTTCGGGTTTCCGGGGGCTTAAAGGGGTTTAAGGGTTTAGGGTTAGAAGCGTGGTGCAGGTTCCGCGGCGCAGTTAAGTGCATCGTTGGGGTTCAGATGTTCAGAGGGCTGGGTGAGAATTCAGTCATCAAACCCTAAACCCTCGACACCCTTTCTTCACATCCTGAATCTCAAACATCCTTAACCCTACAGTACACACCTTAAACCCTAGAAGCCCCAAACAAGAAATACAAGGCCGAGGGAACCTTCTCAGCACCCAGCCCATAACCTGAATTCTGAGGCCATCTTGGTGCCAAATTTCTCTGATGACCTCCCGGTATGCCTCGGTGTCGCCAACCTTGCGAAAACAGGTTGCAAACGGGGTCCATGCACCTTTGTGCGCACCAACCCCCGGCCAACCGAAACACTACAAGTAAGTTACACCCTAACCTATACACCCTAAACCGTTAACCTCAGGAGGGGTGTCCCCGGGATAGGGGCACTCTTTCAATTTGGGGTTCCTACGCCTGAGTTGTGCTTTAAAGCCTTTAAAAGCTGATCTGTGAATAGGTTCCCTCAAAAAAAAGAAGGGGATTAACAACAATCCAATGCACAACACAAACAATACAGTATGGATTCTAGGGGGCACCCTTTGAATTTGGGAGTTCCTACAATAAGGCCCCGGAACGCTGGATTCAATAAGGGCTTTAAGCATTTTGGGATATCTTGGGTGCATTGTGGGTGCCCTGATTTGGGGAAATGCCCAAAATCATAGAGAGCCATTTCAGCCATTCAAACGCTCAGGAGAACAAGAAAGAAGAAGGTTTAGGGTTTAGGAGTTTAGGAGTGTAGGGTTTAGGCTATAAACCCTGGGCCCGACTGTCAACCTTGCGATGTTTTGGCCTTATTCAACACATGCCCTAAACCCTAAACCCTAAGCCCTAAGCCCTAAACCCTAAACCCTCACTGGCTGCTTTCCGCGCAGTGCCTCGTGGCCATGCGCTCCTGTGAGCACCAGGAAAGGAAGTCGAAATGGGAAAGGGCTCCGTTTGTCACATAGCAAGGGGCTGCATACAATATTTTTTCGGAAGCCTAATCTAGACCCATGAGTAACCTAGGAATAAAAAAGGGTGCCCTTTTGGGTTTTAAAGGGGATTATAAGGGAGCCCCCCAACCCTCAAAAAAGGAAGGAAACAAGGGCCAACTCCGGGTCCTAACTAATGTTGTGCTCCCTGCCACTAAGCGAAACAGGACCTCAGCACTCGGACATGTGACGCACAGAATGTCTCCTGTATCCAGCTGCAAATTGACGCACTGCTGCATGATGTCGACCTGTCCGCGCTGACCAGGGCGGTCTCAATCTGGGTCACCACTGTGCTACGGCGAATATGTGAAAATCTACGTCTTGCTGGTGCTACATCTCTTCAGACTCGCTATTTTTGTAGTTCTCCAAGAATCCTACGAGGGGAGCTTCTCCCGAATGACCTTCAACAAGGTACGCTGTTGAAGGTTCTTGAGGTTTAACCTGACCTCCAATCATGGCCCCCATCTCGCAGGCACCAGGTAAGGGTTCAAGGCTTGGTCCCTTTTTTCAGTGTCTTTACGACTTAAACCTTATAAGCCCTAAACCCTAACACGAATCGATTCCCTGTAGTTTCAAGGAAAGGCACAAGTAGACATTCTTTGGGTCAGCCCAAGGTGTGCCCCTCTTCGGCTCAAAGCTTAGCAGTCCTGCGACTGGAAGAATACAGGGGTCGGAATAATTATGAGCAGCACGGTCCCTAAATAATTCACTATTAGGGGGTTTAGGGTTTAGGGTTTAGGGTTTAGTGTAACCCTCCCAAAATCCAAGCCCCCATGAGGGCGGCTGGGGCATTGTAAGCACGGCCCACAATATCTGCGGCAGGCTGGGCTTTTCTCTCCTGCAATGCTTCTTCTCGCCCTCTTTCTAATTGAGGAAAATCTGCCACAGAGTTTGTGACATTGACAAAGCTTGCAAGAGCTAAAATCGGCCGCGCGCCGAGTGCAAAATCAACAGCCGATGTAAAACGATATCACCACGGGGTGGTGCAGCAAACAACACAAAAACCACGCACCCAAAGCCCCGGCTACAGTTCTTACACCAAGTCATGAGAGATACCTTGGATCCCTAAACCCTAAACCCTAAACCCTAAACCCTTAGGTGATCACGGTGGGCTTCTCACGCCCGGTGTAGGACTTCAGGCTGGAAAGTTGCAGGGCCACGTCTGCCAGTGGCTGGACCACATCGAACTGGTGCAAGCTGAGGTTGCCTGGGTTTAGGGTTTAGGGTTTAGTGTTTAGGGTTTAGGGTTCAGGGTTTTAAGGTTCTAAAGCCTTGGTTTGGAGATTTGGGAACTCGGGAGTTCATGCGAGGTACGGTTCCCTCTGGGTGCCCGCATGCAAGGATTCATAAATCTAGAGAACTGCCCAGGTAGGGTTTAGGGTTCGGGTTGAGGGTTTAGGGTTTAGGGTTGAGGGTTTAGGGTTTAGGGTTTCGGGTTCAGGGTTTAGGCTTGTCCGACCTAGTTCGAGCCCCCACACCCGGAACCTTGGAGTAAAGCTCCCAAAGCCTAAGCCGCCCAAGCCCTCCTGGTACAAGGCCCGAATATTCGAACTCAGGGTTGCTCCAAACTAATATAGGGGCCTTCATAATTAGAATAGTTTTTTTTTTTTTTTTTTGGGGGGGGGGGGCGGGGTTACTATTGTATCTTTCTTAAGGGACCACAAGGAATACGAAGTTAAGTACAACAAAGGTACTTAAGACAAGGAAAGACGCACAACGGGCACGCCTATTTTCCTTGAGCCAAAATACAATCAGTCATCCGAATCTGCTCTCCTAACCCTACTTGGTATGTACAGCTAAACGGTGGTTTGGGGCCAGTTTAGTTAACTCCCCCCTTTAGGAGACAGAACGGTGAGACTGGAGCAGATTGAGGGCAGGTTGAAACCTGCGCTCAGTAGTGTTGCGCGGTCTGAAGGACTCAAGCGCTCGGCATTTCTGATCAGGAATGCTATGGCAACGATTCGTTCTGAAGCCTCACATCCTGTCAGGACTGTGCAGTGGCGTGCTCTGGGATTGAAGAGTGCAGGGTTACACAACATGTGACCCCATAGGCTGTCGTCGTTTGGACATTGGACAGTCCCTTCCTCATCTTCTACCCACAATATGGGTCCACTTGTTGGATTTAACGCTACAAGGAGGTTCTTTGAGCCTTCTGCATTGTTGGAGTCTCGGTGGAGCCCCGCGACTACACCTTGCTGCACGATTATGCTTGAGAACTTGTGTGATGGCATATAACGTCGAAAGAATCGACATATCAACGCCGTTGCATATTGAAATTTGTGTGTGTTTGTCTGCAGGCCAAACACTCCTCCTAAGACAAATGCGCCCGCAGAAAATACATGCGAGTCGTGCCCCGGTGCCCCCCTCTTATCAGGACCATGAGGTAACAGCGTCAGTAGCTGCACCAGATGCTGACAAGTCGGGACCTTTGGGCAACTGCCTGCGAAGACTTCTGCGGCAAGATTTGCCTCTGCAAGTGCGGCGACGGCAGTTTCCAGGTGGGGTCCATCGCTGGATGCTGTCAAGCCAAACTGTGCGAGAGTATGTGGCCATTCTGCAGGTGGAATGACTTTTGTTAGGCCATTAGCTATCTGAGATTCGCTCTTGCAGTACACGGCAGTGACTTGTGGCGACTCTAGCTGTTCAGACATTGATGCAATGTTGACCCTGTGGACTCGATTGCAGTGTCTCAGCTTCGCCGAATAGCCTGTAGCCAGGACTTTGAGCAAGGTCTCGTTGTCTTGATGGAATACGACGTCGATAGCACGACCGAGGAGATGCTCCATCATGACCTGAATGTTCAAAGCCTCACCAAACATGGCGGAAGCCATTGCTATGGCCTCAGCCTCGGGAGTGCTTCTTGCAACACTCGTCTGTTTCTTAGATGCCCACCACAGCGGAAAGCGGAAATCTGTTGACCCTATAGTCATGTAGATCCCGCTCGTCGATTTTGCACTATGCGGACAAGAGGCGAAATCACTGTCAGTGAAGATGTGGATCTGGGGAGCTTCGTGATGGTTCACAGTAGCAGCTAAACATAAGCCTGTTGTACCGTGAAGATACGAAATCAGGCGAAGTAACTGCTTGTCTTCCCATTTAGTCCACGCGGCCACTCGTGACGCTAACCGACCGATTATGAAACACAGATCAGGGCGAGCCAACCGACCCAGCCAAAGTGCTTTCATAAGTACCTTTGCAGCTACATGGCTCAGTGTGCCGGGTTGCTGCAGGTCCTCATCTGACATTAACGCCTCGGACAAACTTGGGGTTGTGACGTTACGGAGCTTTGCCTTTGGGACATCAGCAAGCTCGCAGTACGCCTCGACGACCTGCTCTGCGAAAGCAGACATATCAAGCACAAGAGTTGTGAAGTCACTGCCTCGTTGGATTCGGTGACCTCTGCCAAGGATCCGTGCATTCGAGGCTTCGATGTAACATTCGTCTTCCAGCTTGATATGCGCTCTCAGCCTTTTCCAAAACTGTGCATGAAGATGCTTTGCTCCCGACAACGTTAGGTCATCTACATACACGTTAAGTAGCAGGGTATGGGAACCCATTTGAAAGATGAAGTTTGAAGGAAACAAATCCATCTCAATGCCACCAAAGGAAGTGAGAACAGAGGCTAGGTGTTTCTGCCATAGTTTGCCAGCAAGCGGATGGCCATATAAGCTTCGCTTCAACCTTACCACCAACTTCGACCCTGATGGGTACGCTTTGTGCCATGTGTCCAACCACAGCTCCTCGGGGAGGATAACCCATGTGTCGGGCTCTCCTGCCTCAGCGAGGTCAGCTTGAAGAAATGCCTGAATGGCATCTGCAAGGCTCACTGCGTTTCCATCTTGGCAGCCGAAAAACAATGCGATGTTAAGGGCAACCAAGGAAGTTGGTGTGGTAGCCACGTCTTCAAAAAGAACATGGTTTCCGAACTGGTCAAAAATGCAGTCCCCCCTGTACACGATTCTCCCTTTGAACTTGTGTTCATGCTCAGGGAGTTCGAAATGTTTTATCCCACATAATGTGAGAAGCTCTGCAATTTTGAGTTTACGGTTTTGCCGTTTTGCATCGGCACGCAAGGAAGACAAAAGACAGACTGTCAAATCATCCCACGTTCCGTTAGAACGTAACCCTTCTGCCTCCTTCTTCACGGCTGCAACTCCGCGCGGGTCTGCTTTCCATTCCCGCTTTGTTAAGTTCTTCGTGACCATGGAGGGGATGTGGCGATGGTAGCGTTGCGGATACCACGCTTCGACGATGTTGTGAGCGAGCTCTCGTGGGTATGCTTCAGTCTGCTTTGTTTGTGAGCCTTCGGCGGCCTCGTGCTGGTGGCTACCGTCACATTGCAGTTGTCCAAGAAATTGAACAAGTCGCAGATCATTAGTGGCTACGCTCCAGGGCTTGCGGATTGGATGCTCTCGGCCCTTCACTCCAGCCATGCAGCCATCAAAAGACACTTTGTGTAGACCATGTTCATCCTGAAATTCTTTCCATTCAGGGAGATCCCACCAGCCGGACCCTTTGGGCCACTCGACTGCAATCCTTCCATGATTTGCGATGGCAGTTGCGAGTACCTTGCGGGCATACAAGAACATAAGCTTGCTCTTCTCTTGGCGATTCCGAAGACCCTTTTCGTACTTCGCCCCATGCCTATGGACGTTCATGTTCTGCCACGGACTGAACTCGGTGCACGGCAATGAGAGCCACACATCACAACCTGGCGATGCTTCGACCTGACCTTGAACTTGTTTGACATGTTCTTCGTTGGACAAATCAATCATGCTTCGGCATAAGCGGATACTGTTGATGCCAATTTCGGATGCAGCTTGCGAAAGCTCTGAACTGTCGCCACACGCATATTCGAACAACACATCCTTGCCTATGAGCGTTTGCACCTTTCTTTGGCGGACTCTTTCCCTGTTGGCATCGACAAAGACTTGCGTCACACCGAGCTCGACCTTCGCAACAAGACCTTCTACAGCGGGCTCACTCGAAGGGTGGAGACCAACGCCTTCGGGGAGCTCAGCTGGAGGAACTGGCTCAGGGGGCTTGGACGTCAACGCAATCCTATCAGCCTTTATCAGGGCATCGAATCTTGCTCGGCATTTAGGACTATGCTTCACGGAATCGAAAGTGCACGCTTTGCATCCTGGTGTGGCACCGAACTTAAGAATGCGTTCAAGCGTAATGTACTCTGCGCGCCTTCGAGGAGGATCAGCAGGGGACAGTGAGCTGAATGGTATGTCCAGCGCTGTGATAGCCTCAAGTTTGGGATCCTGGAACTCGCGAAGAGCAAGATCCGCCGCGGCCTTTAGCGGGAAGGTCTCAGTCTCTGGGACATGCACTTCCGCATATGGCACGGGGATCATGTCCCTATACCCAATCGACTTGGACTTGACGGCTTCATAGTCTAGCACCCAGATCACGTCACGATACACAAATCCGTGCTCAAACCTCCAACCTGCAAATAGTCCGGGAGCAGTTGTAGCTTCGAACTTATGCCTGCGGCTGGGGTCATGGATCCTGTAATGCACCAACTGTCCCAAGGGAAGCCTTGGGCCTTCGAATGGGGAACCAGTTGCAACCTCGAAACGCGACTTGTCTTTGCCCTGCCACGGTACAACTGTCAAAGTCTGCGCGGCAAACTGCACGGACACATGCCACAGATCTGGAACCACATGGAACCCAGCAGCCAAATGCACCGCGCGAGTCGATTCCTCGAGAGTTCTTATCTCTCTCTCAAGTTGGGCGTTGTGTGGAAATCTGTTTTCTAGGGTCGCTTCATGCACCCATCCTATTTGTGAGACGGCAGCTATTAACTCCTTTGCATCATCAGCCTTACACAACACGTTCGGGAGGTGCTTGTATCGGGCGCCTACAAAGGTAAGGAGGTTCTGAGCTGCTCTCTCAGCTGTGCGCGCACAGACAAAAGCTCGCAGTGCACCACTATATTCATCCCTGATGACATGGACTGCATGCTCACGCTTCGAAGGGATTATATAGTCTGTTGCAATCCTCTCGCCAAACTGTTCAACAGGAGGCAAGTCACCTCTGTCTTCGAGAGGCTCTGCACGCTTCTTGGTGACTCTTTGTCGATACATGCGGCTTCGCTGACATATCTCACAGTAGGGATTCTTAGGGATATGCGTCAACTTGTGTGCCATTGAAGAGGCCTCCTTGATGAGTTGCTTCTGACGTTCTGATGTCACGTCCTCTCCTGAGTCCGACCCAGAACCTGGCGGAATGGCAGGTGGAGGAAGTGGAGGTGGCGGGACCTCGGGTTCTACTGGAGCAGGAGGTTCCGGAGCCTTCGCTGCTTCAGCAGGTTTAGGAGCTTTTGCACCTTTGACCTTGTCCTTTGGACTTGGTTTAGCCTTTGGCTTTCTTGCTGAAGAGGACTTTGCCCTAGACTTCAGCTCGTCATCAGAGTCAGGTGGAGGATCTCTAGACCCGGAGGCGGTCTTTGACGGCACCCCTGGATCCTGCAACAACTCAAGCAAGGTAGACTCCTCCGTGATATGCGGCGAGGGTCGATACGTGGTGTGCCGTGAAGGCTCTATGGTAGTGCGTGCAAGAGGCTTTGCCTTTCTAGCATCGCTCATGAAGCCAGGCATCGCAACAGTGGAAGGCGAGACGAATCTGACCTGTTCCCTGAAGATTGGAACATTTCCCTCAACTCTATCGGCACATATGGCGGATTCTTCAATGACCTGAACGTGTTCGACACTCGACAGGAACATCGGAAGCTTTCCTGGCAACCATACAAACGGCATAGACTTTGTCTCTACCAACTCACCAAGTGATTTTACACTAGGGCAGTTGTCCAGGAGATATGCAGAATTGTTTCCTAGAATGGAACCCTCGAAGCCAAGCATGAGCCCTGAATCAACGACACCATTCCCTGTGGAAAAGGATACTGTGGGTGCCTGTTCGGCCATGTGTGCGTATGCGTCTTCAGGAATGCCTTGTTCATTGAGGGCTTCACGACTCTCTAGGGATCTACCTGCACCACTATCAGCGATCCACTCGTGGTAGAACCATCCCTGTTGCGGGTGCTGATGCTGAGATGCTACAAGCAACGGAGTGACAGTGGCGGGACAGGCAGGAGCGCAGATGTTGCTGAACACAGTAAACCACCCCGAAACGAACTGGAAGAACCTACTCAATCCTGAACGCTTCCAAAAGGTTGTCTTGCTCGGTGTGGAGGAACCATCGACCGAGGCACCCCGCGCCGTAGTGGGAAGCAGCAGGGCGACAGCTGCGGCAGAGCTCTTTGCCGTAGCGCTAGCTCCAGTAGTCTTTGACCCTGGGGCCTTGTTACCGGGAGAGGTCTCATGCGAAAACGGACAATTCTCACCCCGGTTACACGTTCCCTTTGGGAAGAACAGGCATGGTACGGTAGCTTTGGGGGCATTTCCTTTGCTTGGGGCTTTGCCTTCAGCTTTGGAGCCCTGGCCTTTACCGCCTGATTTCGCCTTTGGCTTGTTTGGTGTTTTCTGTGAATCTGCACCCTTACCACTCCCTTTACCCCCCTTTCCCTTGCCATCCTTGTCTTTCCCATCCTTCCCAGAACCTTTGGTCTTGGCCGGAGGGGCTGGATTGGCAGGAGTGGGCTTGTCCGGCTTATCGCGGGAACGCTCCTCTTTCTGTGGGGCGGGAGCAGCTTTGGCTTTGGGCTTGATGAGAGTGTCACGAATTGACTCTTCGTTTGCTTCTTCTCTCAGCTCATCTAGCAATTCGACAAGCTGCGACCACAACCACGCAAAGGTTCGCTTGTTGCTACCTGGATTGGAGTCTTTGATCTTGTCGACTGCTCTGGAAAGAAGCCTGCAGTGCTTGAGCTTGGAGTATAACCAGCTAAACAAGGTAGACTCAGCGGGCCATGCTTCGGGACTGAAACCGTTCAAACAAAACTCAACCTTTTCTCTAAAGGCTTGCAGTTGTTGTTGGCTGAAGCCTTCGAGCTGGATGGCTAAGAGTGTCTGCTGGGAGACTGTCGCCCCCCTGATCCGGTCTACCCGAAACCTTCGGCTGAGCATTGCCAACAGCGCACGCCCGGAAGGCTGCACGCCTAACGCATGTGCTCGCTCGGTGAACGCCTGGGCAGCGACTCCGTAGTCTCCCTTGAGGTGTTTTGGATCTGTAAGCTGTGCAGCCAGGAATGCATCAAGGCGGGGAAGGCCGTCAGACGTGACCTGCAGATTGCGCATCTGTCGGTCTCCTATGGCTGGATCAAGGGCGACCTGGAGCCATCTCAGTATCCTGGCGTTCCCACTCTTGTCTATGCTGCTGAACGATGTCAAAACGCCGTTCCTCCATGCTCGATATCCCGCGGCTGTCGAAGGAAGTGCAGGGATTTTCAGGTCTCGAAGATCTTTGTTGTGGTAAGTATCCTGCTCATAGTCTACTTCTTCTTCCCCCGGTGCATCGGTGACATCAATGATGGGGTCATCTTCCCTCTCCTCTTCCTCCTCACCTTCCTCGTGTTCGGACCCGATGTCGTAGTGCATCGGAGGGTCTGGGGGATGCACGACTGAAGGAGGTTTGGGAGTGGAGAAGACGTTGAAGGGATTGTCACTCGAAGAACCCTTCTTGGATCTAGACGGAGCCGGCAAACCAACACCGGTGAAAACTGGCAACCTGGGTGCGCAGAAGCATCCAAACCGATTTGGAACAGGCGCAGCAGCCACACCAGCAGATCTTTGACCTTGAGTCGCTGAGACCTTTGGACTCTTATGCTTAGGGGAGGGTGTCCCGTTTCGGAGCCCCGAACCTTTCGCTTTGCTTTTAGGCTTGGATGCTTTGGGACTGACGATTTCTCGCAACTCCTTCATTGTCTCACCAACACTTGCAGCCAAGGCCTTGAGGGCTTCACTGATCTCCGTGCCATTTTGGTCCTGAGCCCTTGAGGCCTGCGACACTCGCTCTGCGTGAAGGTGGGATGTGTCGGCTTGGGACTGTTGTTGAGCTTTGATGCTTTGCATCTCAGCTTGGATCATCGCAATCCGCTTCATCATTTCTTCCTGCTGCTCCTCAAGTTCACGATTCCTAGCCTGAAGTGAGGCAATGGTTTCGTTTGCTTGTGCAAGATGCTGACCGGCTTGTTCTGAAACACTCTGGACCTGTCTCTCAGCTTCAGCCCTAACGCGCTCTGCATACTCTTGTGCGTGCTGCATGGCTTCATGTTGAGCAGAAGTGACAGCGCTCTGAACATATGCCTGAGCCTCACTCTTTGCAACCTGCACGTATGCCTGAGCTTCATGCTCTGGGCAAACACCTGAGCGTCCTGTTGAATGTTTTGTGCTTGCGCTTGTGCCAGCTGTGCAGCAGCAACGGCCTGAGAATGTGTTCGGGAATCAACCCCATGAAGATGCAATTCCTGACGACTCTGATGCAGGTGCAACTCTGGGGCAATGCGCTGAACATGCTGATGCAAGTGCACATCCGGGGTGGTTGTCCCATCGCCCGGTGCAAGCGAAACAGGTTGACTTGCTGGTGCAGGACTTGCAACTTCACATGCATAAGCTGGCGGAGGCAACAAAGCTTGCATCCTAGCGGAGGAAGAGCGATTTCGGGAACTAGCTAAGGCATAGGGTTGAGAGGACCTTCCCCTTCCGGTTGAAACGGCTCTTACGGGAGTGGAATCACTACTGCTCTCTCCTACCCTTGCTTCTTGTGCCCTTACAGCACTGAGTGCCCGCGCCTGTTGTGTAGGCGGCGTGCTGGAAGTGGACACCTGGAGCGAGGAATCAGTAGTTTCGGGACTCATCGCCATGGTGCCAGGCAATAGAAACCCCAGGTTCCCCTGAAGGTCAGCACCTCTCTTTTAGCGTTTTACAGGGACCGCAGCCACAACAACACAGTGGGCACGAGATCAGTCAGCCACGTATTCGGCGATACCAAAATACCGTGAACACCATACGCCTCGACGTCCCGCACGATGTCTGATCTGTCATCCAAATGACACGCAAAGTGATCCGACCGCCGGTCCATCAGGACGGCCCGTTGGAGAGCTAGTGATGCTCCGAAGCCATCGACTGACGCGTTTCTTTGGCCCGTTCTGTCCCAGAGTAACTCGTGCAAATAAACTTCAGCTTCACGTGGCTCGGACGCTCTGCGTTCAAACGGTCCAAAAAATCTCGGCTGTCCTGAAAGTGGATGTTGAGCACCCCGCTGAAATCCAATGAAATCAGGACAGGGATGTCCTCACGCACTTCGACCACTTCCAAAGGTGCAACACGCGGCGCGGCAGAAGAAGAAGATGAGAGCGCCTGATTATGCTCTCTCCACTCTTCAGTAGTCCACCGGTTTATGGCTTCTCTATCTGAGTGTTGTCCCAATTCAACCTGTACCCTGAACGAATCCGCTATGGTTGGATACTCTCTTTCGTCCAACTCCCAGTCCTGCGGTGGTCTGGACTCGGGTCGGGCCTTTGCTTTGGGACGATACACAAGAAGATCTGCTGCAGCCTCCGGTGCACGTGACGGACCTGGTGTTCCGGGCAAGGTACTTGCCTTGGGAGGAACCGGGGTTCTATTACCCTTATGTTTAGGTCGTGCCCTAGGAGGTGCAGGGGTTCGATCACCCTTATGTTTCGGTCGCGGTCTAGGAGGTACCGGAGTTTGGTCAGAACCCTCAACCAAGGAACGAGGCGGAGATCTGGAACGCACTGCGACAGGAGGAGTCCTCGGAGCCGGTATCTCAGGCTCCGGCGAAGGTGCCTGAAGCACTCCTCTGACCTCTTCCAGGGTATCCTCGACGAACGTAGCGTAAGGATGATATGGCAATGCCTCCGTGCCCTCGAGCTCTCTTTCTCGAGTTCGGACCAGCCGTATGGCCCCAGACTGCTGCTGAGTACCGATGAGAAGCTGCACCAGCGCACGGATGACCACCAAGAGGACAGCTTTCCTCCGACGGAACTCAGACGAGCCTTTGACCGCAGGCGAGTTCGTGGCCCTGGAAAAAGCAGCAGTCACACGCTCCACAAAGGACTCTTCAGAGGTCACGCGTTCCCACGCCTGCAAAAAATCGTTCCAACCCATGGTACCAGAGACAATTGCACAGCCTGATTCGGGCGGCAACCCCTCTAAGCCTAATTCGGGCGGCGACCCCAACAAGCCTAGAAAGTGGCCAGAAGAATGTGTGCAGAGTGCCTGAGCTTGACTACCTTGCCGGGATTCCTCAGATGGGATATTGGGGCAATGCAGGTCTTTCAACTAACGACACGCACTCAACCGGCTGTCTGAGCCAATGCACACGGATGAAAGTGGGGAAGACCCGCGACTCTCTTTGCTTTGACCCTGAAACCTCTTAGGGATTGGGACTTTGTCCGATGTTGCGTTCACAGTGCGTGGTCAAGCCGACGGCACTGTGGGTTTGCTGTTGGCGGAGTGATGGGCTTAGTCTCAACCCGAAGGGAGACCACAAACCACGCGAAGATCGAAGTCTGAACTGAACCTGCTGTTTGGGCAGTTCGAGGCGAAGCACACGGTGATGCAGTGATGCTTCGTCAGACGCCTAGGGTACCCACAAGGCCTAGCCTCCCTAAACCGTGCACGGGTTCACAGGAGAGGGTACAAAGGCAAGATGTTCAGGAATGTTTGAAGTGAAGTCCGAAAGTCAGAACCAACCAGGGCAAGAGGGGCGAGCACCTCGACACCGCAGCGGAGATGCGCAGCCACACGATGTACCTGGATGTCACGGAAAGTATTGAGGCAATCTAGGGACCCACCTATCGTCGGCGTACGTTAAAGCACGGACAAGGACCCTAAGCTGCCAGTCAAACGATACCTCTCTGTAGTGATTAGCAAGAAGATTACTCACGAACCTTCTCCACCAATTTAGCGGATGAGCAATCAACAAACGCGTGATGCGTTTCTCACGCAAGGCCTTAATGAAATGAACCCAAATGTGGAGGTGTGTTGCGTAATGCTCTTCCGGCTCAGTGCTTTGCATGCACGATCGAAGATTTCGAGATATGGAATGCCACGTGGAAAGCCCAACGGTGGCTTGCAGGTGAAGTGAATGCAATTGCTGAGCCTGGCTCTGGCTCGACACAATGCTGGATGTGAAGTATGAATGAGGCAGGGCCAGCGGCTCCTGTCGCGCAATTTCAAGCACACTCTCAAGGCAGGTGTGCGGTTATGGAGGGGGCACTATGGCGGCGCGCGGCTTTGCCTACGTTCCTACCAAAGTGACCACGTAGCTTGAGGCTGTTAACCAGTTTAGTACAACAAAGGTACTTAAGACAAGGAAAGACGCACAACGGGCACGCCTATTTTCCTTGAGCCAAAATACAATCAGTCATCCGAATCTGCTCTCCTAACCCTACTTGGTATGTACAGCTAAACGGTGGTTTGGGGCCAGTTTAGTTAACTTACGATTTGTAACTACTCCGACCCCTCTATTAGAGTCAGTTGTGTGGTCCTGGCTGCGCAAAGCAGGCCTTGAACAAGGTTTAGGGTTTAGGGTTTAGGGTTTAGGGTTTAGGGTTTAGGGTTTAGGGTTTGGGTCTGCTTTTTTGCCACCTGCCAAGCAGTCCAGCCGCACCACAGGGTGTGGGGTTTAGGGTTTAGGGTTCAGTCACAGAGCTAACTCAGCAAGAGCAGAAAGCGCCAACAAACCGCCAACACTTCACCCCGAATGGCCCTGCAAGCTGGCTTCGAAACAAGCCTTAGCGGATAATCACCAGAAAACTTTTTGGAGCAGGGTTTAGGGCTTAGGGTTTAGGGTTTAGGGTTTAGGGTTTAGGGTTTAGGGTTTAGGGTGACACCCTAAACCCTAAACCCTCACAAAACCCTGTTATCCCCAACGAGGAGCCCTCTGGCGGCGTGTACTTCTCCAGGTAGAGGCGCACTGTGGCACCCGCCACCTTGGGGACGAATTATGAACCCTAAAAGGGGTTTAGGGTTTAGGGTTTAGGGTTTAGGGTTCATATTACCTTAACAGGAATTATAGTAGTCAGGGTATATGACCCCAATTTTAGGGTCCATTTCGTCCCCAAGGCACCCCGGTGCCGGAGAGGCGGAAGATTATTCGGGAGCCGTCCTCGAAGATGAACCGAACGCCTGCGGCAGAGACAGACCTACGGGTCCTTAGCAGGGAATGAGGGGAAATAGGTACCTTATATCCCCTGTATAACCTCTTAAAGGGTACGTACATGTACATATATATATATATGTTTTGTTTTGTTTTAAATTCTGTTTATTACATATAGAGAGAGAGGGATATAAGGTACAGCATTTCCTCCCTCCGTACTCTATGAACGAATTAAGCAAAGGCCGGTGAGCGGTGGGCCAGGCTCCGGGTGTCGACCAAGCAGCTCGGACGTATGAGTTTTAGGGCTTAGGGTTTAGGGTTTAGGGTTGGCTAAGGGAGGCTATGGGGGACTTGCATAGACTTGACCTGGGGCTCTATATTTCTACCTACAGTTTAGTAGTAACTACCCTTGATTAGAAGGTCTAACACATAAACTGTAGGTAAAGAGGATCCCAGCAAGGGTTTGCAAGGCTACCGGGTGCATAGTTGCAAAGGTTCTACGTATTGGATAGTCGAAGCTAAGTGGGGTCTGGTCTTTGCGTCTGCTTATGAAGGCTGGGGCAGGTGAGGAACAGGTAGGCCGCTTGGCAAAGGTCCACTGAGGAGACCTGTGGAACCCTAAATGACCCCAAACATGATACAAGGTTCCACATGATAGGTATCCCAAAAGGGGACAGTCATGTCATATAGGGCCTGAAGATTCGAATAGGTTTTTTTTTGGGGGGGGATTATAGTCTAATCAGAAAGGGACCATAATGGCATACTATTAGTATTTATTCCGACCCCATATAAGCCCTAAACCCTAAACCCTGAACCCTAGACCCTAACCCTAAACCCTAAACCCTAAACCCTAAACCCTCTGAGTCGGGAATCTGGCCATCCGGCTCAGCAAGAGTCGGGGCCAGAGGGTTTGAATGATTGGCCTTGGTTCTTGGACACGCTGCCATCCACCGGATCGTTGTACTCAAAGACCTGATTTTGGGAATTCCTTTTAGGGTTTAGGGTTTAGGGTTTGGGGTTTGGGGTTTGGGGTTTAGGGTTTACGGGGGCTTCGACGCCCTCTACCGCATCTGAAATGCTCGCGACCACATCAACGACCATAGCTCCCCCTTTTGCTAGCAGTCCTTCATAGGGACTATAATCGGGGGTACACAAATCCAGAATAAGGACTGTTCGTATAAGGGCCTTTGTAAGGGGGAACATCCCGTGGCGTTACTGGTGGATTTCCGTGTTAATAGCATCATTTCCAGCTGCTTCAGGAGGGTGCTTGGCGACATCTGCGGCTTTACGGGAGACGCTTTCAGCTCGCATCTCTCAAAGCCCAGCTTCACCTCATCCACCCCTGCATCCGCAGGAAAACCAGCAGCCCAAACCGATCCCAAGAGCAAAAGCAGCACAGCAAGGGAACTCAATCGGTTTTTTGGAAAGTTTACCGGTGTTTGCCGAGATCGGATGAGTCCAGGGTTTATGGGGCCTGCCGGGCCTTCACTTAGGGTTTAGGGCTTAGGGTTTAGGGTTTAGGGCTTAGGGTTTAGGGTTTAGGTTTTAGGGTTTAGGGTTTTACAAACCTTCACAGCCCCCCCAGAAAGTGGTGAAGGAGTCTAAGCCAAGGGACATCATTGATCTTGATCTTCATGTTGCCGAAAGTCTGGCCAACGAGCTGGCCTCTCTTGCGCAGCGTCTTTCGGGGACTGAAGATACCAGTTTTGCAAAAAGCCCAACTCCTATAAACCCAGTAGACCCACCCAAACTGGAAGTGAAAGTACCCGCCCCTGACCCTAAACCTTAAACCCTAAACCCTAAACCCTAAACCCTAATCCCCAAACCCAAAAACCTACGACCCTTGCCTCCACAAGGGCAGCCCCCTATTTTCTTAATCGCGGGTCCTCATCAGGGCGAGTTTTCATTTCGTCTGAGTCAACTGAAGGCTCGCTCGTCTTACGATCCGTTTAGGTTTTTTTTTAAGGTTTCGGGGTTAAGACGAACTCATGGCCTCTCGTTTGCATGTCGTTTTTTTTTTTGGGGGGGGGGGGGGGGGGCTTCATTGGGGCAGAGGTGGGCTAGCTAAGGGCTGGAGGCTTACGCATTTGAGCTGAGTGGCTGGATCAAGCCCCAAACCTTTAGTTCTTTTTTCACCGTCCACCCTGAACCCATATAAACCCTAAACCCTAGACCCCTGTTTTTTAACCCAGACTCTTTACATCAGCTAACCCTAAACCCCTAAGCCTAAACCCTAAACCCTGGGCCCTCCACCCCCTTTGGGCCATAAACCCTCATGGCGGCACCTGACTTGTCGGACATCGCCTTCATCATCTGCTCCGCTTTGGGCTTGTCAACGCCTGCCCCCAACGAGATCCACCGAGCTTCCGAGGGTTTGGGGTTTCCTGGGTTTCCTACGGACCACCTCTCCGGGTTTGGAACTACCTACAGATGGTGACTATTTTCCGAATAGTACCCGAATAAGAACCTCCTCCTCCTCCCCCCGCCCCACCCAAACAGGTGCCCCTGGTTTTCGGAACCCCCCCCCCCCCCCCTGAAACCCGAGACCCAAATCGAGCAGTAGCCTTCATAGTCGTAGCGGGCATAGTAATTTCGTCCATAGGTCCTCAGTTGGGGCTTCGTATCGAGTGGGTCGCCGCTTCGGGTGTCAGGGTCGTCGAAGTCTAAGCTAGATCTAACTTGGGTCTGCTTGGGAGACAGCTTTGCTTTGTAGGGCTTAGGGTCTGGGGGGAAGTTGGGTGAAGAGCCTTGAACTCTGATCCCATTGTAGAGTGCGCAAATCTGATTGTCCATGTCCGAACACGCCTGAACCGATGCAAGAAGGACGAGATACTTCCAGTGCTCATTTGCAACGTCCTCCACCGACACGAGCTTTCCAGCCTCAAAAAGCTCTTGCTACATTCCAGACATTTAGACAATCAGAAATAGCCTAGTTCACATGACGTTCAGTCAAGCCTTAAACCCTGGAAACCCTAAACCCTGACGCCCAAAATACAAGGCTCGCTGATTCGGGCTAGGGTGCCTCGACAAGGCTCTCGATCTTAGAGGGTTGCGGCTTAGGTCCTAGCGTTAAAGTTTTGTAGGGTCTAGCGTCGAGCGTCGAGCGGCTATTGGGCTTGGTTAAGTTTGGGACCGCAGGTTAAGGGTTAACGGCTTAGGGTTTAGGATATTAGGTGAACGGTTGAGGGTATAGGTTTTCCGGTTAAGGGCTAAGGTTTTCGGATTCTAGCTCAAGGGTTAAGGGTTTAGAATGAAAGGTTAAGGGTTTAGGGTTTTAGGGTAGGATTTTAGGGTAAGGGTCTAGCTCTAAAGCGCTTATAAAGGGTCTCTTTTAGTCTTGAGCCCTGCTGACCTTCTCCGTTTTCCTGGCCAGGATCTGAAGCCAGGCAAGCACAGCCCACATTCCATCCTGGCAACAGGAAGAGCACATGTGGGGTTGCTACGGCAACAGGGGACCGCCGATGTAGATCCCCCCCCCAATAGTAGGATCTTTGTTTTTTTAACAAGGACACCAGTAAGGTACCTAATTTCGGAAACCCCCACGTACGTCAAAAAAATGTACGTTCCCCACCGGGCCGCAGAACATCACACGCTGAAACCTTTCGCACACGAAACCCCAAACCCTAAGCCCTATGAACCCTAAACCTTAACCCTAAACCCTAAATCCTGACCCTAAACCCAAAACCTAAACACTAAACCCCAAGCCCAAACTTTAATCCCCTGAGCAGATTCGCATGACATGACGCGCCTTCTCGCGGACGTGATCGGCGCCCGTACCAAAGGACTCCTCACCGCAGATGAAGGGCGTGTAGACCTTCCTGGCTTGCAGGGTTTAGGGTTTAGGGTTTGGAGTTTATAAGGGTTTACGGCTTTACGGTTTAGGGTTTTAGGGTTTAGGGTTGAGGGTTTAGGGTTGAGGGTGCAAAACACAACTCAACAAAACCTTTTACCTGCTCGGACAACATGGACACGAGGCTGCATGAGGAAATCGATCTCGCCGCGTGACAGCGTCCGGGCAGAAAGTTTCGAGCTCCACTCCCAGGGCCCTAAACCCTAAACCCTAAACCCTACACCCTAAACCCGAAACCCTAAAGTCTAAACCCTAAACCCTAAACCCTAAACCCCAAACCCTAAACCCTAAACCTAAAATCTAAAAATCTAAACCGTTTGGAATCCTAAACCCTATAAGCCCTAAAAAGACCCGCAAGCCCTGCGGTCCCAGGAACTTGTCGGGGAAGTACTGGGTTCCGCTGTCCATCAGGTTGCCGAAGAACTTCCATCCTGCTGGGTTTAGGGTTTAAGGCTTGGCATGCGCTCTCTGCAAGCAGGGTTTCAGGTTTAGGGTTTAGGGTTTTCCGGTTTAGGGTTTAGGGTTAGGGTTCATGCACCGGACGCTTCTACGAAGCCCTGGATCCACAGTCTCCCCTCCAAAGCACGATACATCGTCCCGAAAGCCCGCAAACCCACACTCAAACACAGATGAAGCTCGAAGCCCTTACCCTCCCCTTGCCTGACTTCCTCACCCTAAACCCTAAACCCTAAACCCTAAACCCTAAACCCTAAACCCCAAACCCCCCGACCTACTGGCCTGTAGGCACCTCAAAGCACTCGATCTCCTTCGCCTCACGATTGTTTTTTAGGGCTTCGGGGTTTCGTGGGACCAGGCTACGACCTTTGGACCAATTTTGAACCCTAACAGGGTTTAGAGGGTTTAGGGTTTAGGGTTTAGGGTTTAGGGTTTAGGGTCTAGGGTCCATATATGGTCTTGGGATGTTCCTCCGTATACCAACAGTCCTTGCTAGGGATGATCAAATATTGTGATCCCGATTAAGGACTGTTAGTATAAGGGGGAACATCCCTGTCATACACCTTAATCGGATTTGTAGTAGGAATTGCAATTGCAGTAGTCTTCGGGTTCTCTCTTCGGACGCCCCACGTCTCACAAAGGTTTTTTGTTCAAGTTGAGGGGATCCAGGGTGAAGCCTGAACCTGGATGGTCTAGGGGTTAGGGTTTAGGGTTTAGGGTGTAGGGTTTAGGGTTTAGGGTTTAGGGCTTAGGGTTTAGGGCTGAGCCACAAAGCCTATAAACTCCAACACCCTAAGGCCAAACTTGGGATGTTCGCCCTTATACTAACAGTCCTTATTAGGGAATATAGTAGGGTTCTATAATCTATAAGGTTTGTTTTCACAAGGGACTCGACTGCTGCCCTTTCTGCCCAGCCTGTGCCCACGCTAAGGGGAACATGCCAACCGAAACCCTAAACCCTATACTCTTTTTGGATCCGCGTCTCCCTGCTGTGCTGCCGAAAAATTACATCTAGTTTCTTATACTCGTGAACCCTGTAAACTTCCCCATAAACATCCTGAGTCAGGGTTTTGGGTTTAGGGTTTAGTGTTTAGGCTTTAGGCTTTAGGGTTGGATCCTTTACGAGACCCCACCTTCGCCACCAAGTCCACCGCGCCGCTGGTGGGCATCGACCGGGCACAGCCCTTCAGCCCAGCCTCCCGATCGCGCTCTTCTGTCGCGCTTGTAGGGTTTAGGGTTTTGGTTCTTAGTAGGGAATGATGGAACGAGGTACCCTATACACACCCTTTTAGGGTGTATATAGTTACCAAGAACCAGGGGCTCTTCTGTCCATAGGGGCGAATAGGATTGTCAGAGGGTTTTTTGTGCGGTTGTTGATAATTTATATTGGCTTTTGTTAGGGGATCTTAGGGCTTCTGGGCTTGTATGGCTAAACCCTAAACCCTAACCTCGTTCTACAGACACAACTTGTAACAGAGCTTGACGAAGATAGACAGAACTCCCCGCCCTCCCTCCTTGCCTCCCTCCCTCCCAATGAACTCTTTAACCCTACAGAAACCCTAGAAACCCAGAACCCCTATAGCCCTAACCCTAGACCCTAAACCCGAAACCCAAGAACCTAATAACAGATACGCCCTGACGCCAAGCGGCCCTGAATTGTGGGATGAGGTCAGCGTTGTCCACGATCATGGCCAAGGAGTCGGAAGGGGAGACGAAGAACCTCTAGGGTTTAGGGTTTAGGGCTCGGGTTTAGGGGTTAGGGGTTAGGGTTTAGGGTTTAGGGTTTAGGGTTTAGGGTTTAGGGTTCGTGTTTAGGGTTTAGGGTTTCGGGTTTAGGGTACACAGAGTCCCAGGTAGGGATAGGCCCCTCATACATCAGCAGTCTTCTGGTCATGACGATCGGACCCGACGATTACCCGGTGTTGCCACGCGTGGTGGACATACTACATCCCTGCTGAACCCGAAAGTCCCTAAAAGACTGGCTGGTTCTTGGTAGGGTTTAGGGTTTAGGGTTTAGGGTTTAGCGTTTAGGGTTTAGGGTTTAGGGTTTTGTAGGGAACGGGGGAATGAAGTACCCTATATTATCCCTTAACGGGCCTCCATTCCCTGCTAAGAACCAGCCCGAAGAGGTTTGGCCCCGGGGGCTGGCTGCTGAGGATATTAGCCCTAAACCCTAAACCCTAAACCCTAAACGCTAAACCCTAAACCCTCAGTCCTAAACCCTCAGTCCTAAACCCTAAACCCTAAACCCTAAACCCTTTGGCCCGGGCGACTGGCTGCTGAGGATCATGTTCCGGTCCGCGTCGCCATCGGCCGCGGCACCAAAGGAGGGGATGGGCTTCGGGCTGGAGATCTTCTGGCCCTCCTGCGTTTTGGAGGGCTTTTGTAGGGTTTAGGGTTTAGGGTTTAGGGTTTAGGGTTTAGGGTTTAGGGTTTAGGGTGCTTGGGGGTTTTTGAAGACTTAGGGCGTGTTTCTAGAGTGGGTTGGGCGTGCTACGGTAGGGCTTCAGCATCTTGATTTGGGTGCCTCAGGCGAGTGTACGAAAACGGGGGACCCTAATATAGACCCCCAAACAGTATAGGATCTCCTCATAAGAAGGACCCCAATAAGCTACCCCCTACCCCCTAAAATTCGGAAACCCCCTCACGGCTTCGAAGACCCAACGCTGTGAGGGAGTCTGGGAGCCTGGAGGCTCGAAACTACCGCAACAGCCCCCTGAACCCTTTCTACCCCCCCAAAACCCAAACTCTGAGAGGGGGGGGGGGGGGGAAGTCTTGCCGAAGCCCTGCCCCAGGAAACCCTAGCCCAAACCTTCAACCCTAAACCCCAAATCCCAAACCCTAAACCCCAAACCCTAAACCCGAAACCTTAAACCCTAGAGCCCCAAACCCTAAACTTGCACATCGCGCCTTGTTCAGGCCCATGGTGGCCACGAGCTCCACTGCGTAGGTCAGGTTCCTCACATGGTGGTGGCTGGACATGTGGTGGGGTCCCTTTTTTGGCTTCAGGGTTTTAGGGTTGTAGGATTTAGGGGGGTTGGGGCCTTTAGGCCTTTAGGGGCTTCGGGGTTGGATTTTGGGTACGGCTTAGGGTCAGATTTTGGGAACCCCCAGAAAAGGGTACCACGCATGGGTGCTACCTCCATGTGAAGAAAACCTCGACGGACTACTTTGCCGGCTTTTAGGACCATCAACGATGTGAAGACCTGCACGCGTGGGACCCTAAACTCTACAATTGCTGACCCTAAACCCCGACACCCTAAACCCAAGCTCTGAACCCTATGTAAACCCTAGGCTCTAAACCCCTAAACCCTAAGCCCCAAAACGCAAAACCCGAAGTCTCACCGAAATTCGGAAAGGCGAGGTGCGGATCCGCATGGCCATGCCACGCCGAGTCGGGGCCGCCGAAGTCCGGCTTCCTTCGTATTTTAGGGTCTAGGGTTTCGGGTTTAGGTTTAGGGTTTAGGGTTTCGGGTTTAGGATTTAAGGTTTAAGTAGGGTTTCGAGTATAATTTTCGGGTTTAGGGTTTAGTCCGGTTTAGGGTTTAGAGGGAGGAGGCATCAAAGCTTCGATTGAAGGGCTTCTTGTCGCTCCCACAGAGCCCGACGAAGCACTGGGAGTTGTTTGCTTTTTAAGGTTTAAAGGTTCATGGTCCAACCCTAAACCCTAAACCCTTTAAACCCTAAACCCTAAAAACCCTAAACCCTAAACCTAGCTGACTGAAAGTCGCACTGCAGGGAACCACACACGCTAGTCATCTGCATGGTTTAGCACTGACACCAGCTCTCCACCTGCCAGCAGAGCACGCACACCAACAAAGGCTAACAAAGAGCACCACCCGAAGAACTCAGAACTCATGTGCAATTGGCAGGTTTTGAAGCTGGAGCCAGAAAAGTGTGCAGCCAGTCTCAAATCATTGCAATCAAGAACCACACACAAGTGGAGAGAAAAACATCAACAAGAACTAAACCCAATCAATACACATTACCAGCTCCTGTCGCATCGCGTGCTTCACCTAGAATACATATATACATATATATATATATATATATAGAGTACGATGTGTGCGCACAATTTGTTTGTTGTTCAGGCCAACTAGGGCGCCGCCTCCTGCCCCTAAACCCTAAACCCTAAACCCTAAACCCTAAACCCTAAACCCTAAACCCTAAACCCTAAACCCTAAACCCTAAACCCTAAACCCTAAACCCTAAACCCTAAACCCTAAACCCTAAACCCTAAACCCTAAACCCTGCCCCCCTTCCCTCCCCCATCCAGCCCAGCGGCGGCACAGCATTTGTGCAGCTGCCTGGAGCTGCACCCAGCTCCTGCAGTTTAGGGTTTTTAGGGCTTATAGGGTTTAGGGTTTAGGGTTTAGGGTTTAGGGATCCAATGCGATTCTCGGCAGTGTGTTTTTTGAGGAGTAAGGGGAAATCATGACGAACTAGGTCGTGGTATCCTGTACAAGGATATCACAAGTAGAATACAACAGTCCATCGAACAAACGGCCCCGGAATCGGCGCACGCGCAATTCCTGATGGATGTGGGCAAAGATATTTCAGGCGGATAGTGTGGACAAGTACTCTTTTGTTCCGAGAAGGAGCCCCCATCCATGCACCGAACTGTTCGGTGCGGGATGTTTGAGACGAACATGCTCAGGTTTTCGTGGCTTCAACAAGAGTGCAAGGACTGTTTGAGATGCTTCGCTGTGCCTGGAGTCTTCGGCTGGAGGAGTCGTGCTTTGACACAGACACTCTGTGACAGAAACAATGAGTATGGTTAACAACTCGTGCTGAACACTGCTACGACCAGAGATAGGGACACTGTAAACGAAGCGACCGCCATGGAGACCCATGAAAGCATCGACAGCATGTTGGGATCTGAAGAGAAGTCTTCACAGGCCGGGCCCTCTAGCCCACTCACATCCACTCCCCTCAGCCCAGGGTCGGAACTCCAAAGCACCCTTTAGGGTTTAGGGTTTAGGGTTTAGGGTTTAGGGTCCCTGAAACAGCCTCCATTATTCCTGGCCGGTCCTGCTCAATGATGCGCTTGGCATAGGGGCCCTGCACCTCTGCTACGGGCAGTTGAAGGTCGAGGAGAGGAAGCCAGCTGTTGAGAAGGGGAGCCCTTAATCAGTCGGACAAGCAGGCCCCTAAAAACCCTAAACCCTAACCCCTAAACCCTATGCCCTGTACCCTCTAACCCTAAACCGACCCTCAACTAAGCTCTGGGCGGACACTATCTCAACCCCGGCATGTAAAAAACCTCAAAACAAACAGTGGCGCACGAAGCCTAACTAAGGGAAGTCGAAGAGTCATGCTCTTACTCCGTCACATTCCTTCACTCAAGTCCTCCAGCCACCTAAAGCCAACACACCATGTTGAGCTCAAGGTGTCTGGGTTTTGAAGTTAGAGGCTAAGCCCTAAACCCTAAACCCTAAACCCCAAAAAACCCTAAACCCTAAACCCTAAAAAACCCTAAACCCTAAACCCTAAAAAACCCTAAACCGCTATGAGTGCGACTGCGACCAAGCGGCGCCGCTCATGCAGTCGTAAACGATCGTGAAGTCCGGGCGAGTGATGAGCCTCGGCAGAGCCGGCCATTGTCAAAATCCTTTCAACCCTAAACCTTAAACCCTAAACCCCAGGACCCCCAGTATTCCTCACCCACTTATGAGCCCCCGCCAGACTACGACCCATAGAAATCAATCGAGACCCCGCAGGCCCTAAGACTCTGAGCCTACAGAGCTTCTGCAAGTACGCGCCCGGGGTTCAGGGTTAGGGTTTAGGTTGCGGTGGACAGGTTTAACGAGTAAGCTATAAGGGGCCAAAGCTCCCCTGAACCCTAAACCCCAACCCCAAACCCTAAACTCAGGATGTTCCCCCTATTTCCCCCTCATACTAACAGTCACCCCCCAATTATTTTAAGCCCTATTAAGTATAAGTATAAGGAGGAACACCCCAGCCCTCAACCCTCAACCCTCAACCCTAAACCCTCAACCCTAAACCCCTCCTAAACCCTAAACCCTAAACCCTAAACCCTAAACCCTAAACCCCTTGACATGGCCGCCAAAGCACCGCTTGATGGAGGGGAAGTCGAAGCACTGCTTGAGCATCTTCAAGTGGTCCTGGCTCCGAGACACAAGGAGTCTCTGAACCGTACACCCTAAACCCTAAACCCTAAACCCTAAACCCTAAACCCTAAACTAGCTCCACAAGGCTGCAGAAAAGAAGCAGCTTGGCCCCCAAATCCGAACTAACTCCTACAAGCCCCACACCTGAAACAAAGTTGAAACTCGCGGACAAGAACTGAGTATGTTGGGTATGCCGGGTATCCTCGACGCAGTCGAAGACCTCCACGACTTTGTCGGCCAGCTTGTAGATGGCCGGCTTGGACCTCCCAATTTCAGGGGAACAATTATCTACTGCAAAAGAATCGGCGTTGTATTTGACAAAACCATAAGGAACCCTATTCCCGGAAAGCTAACCCGAATAGCTAAACCCTGACCCCAGCTTTTTGTACTTAAGCCCTGAGACATTGACCGGTAATTCCAAAGGCAGCCCAACTCGCATGCAAGTTGGTCGCCCCAGAACCATATTGCAATATTTTTTTGGTGGAGGGGGGGCGGGAGGTTTACTTTCTAAGGGAACCGTAGCCCAGTAACCCTATTATAGTAGGGGCACCTTTTCTTCTTTTCCATTTTAATTTTTGGGGGGTTGGTTGCTTTCTAAGGGAGGCTAGAACCCCCCCCCCCCCCCCCCCCCCCCCCCCAAAAAAAACAAAAAACAAAACACTGGGCAAAGCCAAGGCCAAGGAGCAGGTCGAGCTTGGGGAGGCCCTCAATGGTCTTGTACTCCTTGATCCTAGGAGGAAGCGTCGGGTGTTGGCTTAGCCGAAAATTGAAGGCGACCATGCAGGTAGCTGTTGCCGTATGCAAGATGATGATGATGATGACGATGACTAGGAGGAGGAGGAGGAGGAGGGAGGAGGAGGAGGAGGCAGCCCATGCCTTCATTCCCGGAAAGCGGCTGTCTTTCGGGGCACGCACACAATGCAAACAGCCCGCAGACCACGCGAGAACACGGATCTTTGATCCCCGAAGCCCTGAGTCAGGAGCCAGTTACATCAGTCTAAGCTCTGAAAGGTAATCTAAGGGTGAAGATGTTGCTTGCTTTCTGGGCTCCTACTTACCCAGAGGGTCCATGTTGTCAATATTTGAGGACTCGGGGCCCGAGTACATACATAGACAATGTTCGCCCCGAGTCCTTAAATATTGAGGAATTGGTGTGTCTTGGGAATGTTAAGGACATGAAAGCTTGCGGAGGAAACCGAGTCTTGGTACCATAATTACCAGAATTATGATAATCCTAGGGCAACCCTGGATGGATCGGCTCGATCGGCTCGATAAGCGCCCCTGGCACAACTATGTATAAGTTTTAAAGGTTCAACGTGTCACCCATCAGTACAAGTACACCAAATGTTGAGCCGGAGCCCTCTATTAAAAGTTATAGTGTACGTGCATAGTACGTATATAGCCTATAGTATATATATATATATACTACGTATACAGCGTAGTGTCCTAAATGTATCGGCTTGGGTTTCCAGGGGGCCAAAAGCCACTGGGGGAAGGCCTTTCTGCTGCAGCCGTGCAAAACTTAAATCAGGGTAGGCATCATTCGATGCTGGAGGTTGGGTTGCCGGTCCAGGCTCGTGGGGTTTCAGGCGCTTTGGGTCGGCGCCCCTGAAAAGTGTCTCCTCTGGCTGCGTGCCATCAGGATGCAAGGGGCCTGTGGTTAATGTGCTAAAGATAATTAATGTGCGAGATTGTTCTTCTGTCAATCTCTCATAGATTCATTTATTTGTTTACAAATATAGATATCCTAGCTATTTACATCGTACAAGAACACATAAGTGGCAGCCTGCACGTGTAATCTGGCTGCCCTTTTCCGGCATTCGTTTCTGCGCATCCTGCATTTCCTTCCAGATTTTTGGATCTCCAGGAGCAGACCATATAGCCTAAGTGGCTGTTAAATTATGCATTGTTGAAATTGAGAGGCTTTTGATGCCTGCCCTCTTCAGCAACCATGGCTGCACAGGTAGAAAGGCCCCGCACCAGACACCCGCGTTGGCACCTGCATAGAAAACTTGGCCAACAAGCCAGCCCCACCAAACTAACGCAAAGTAACGCAAAAGTAACGCCCAGAATCTCCTATGCACGGCACCGGGCCCCAAAACCACGCAAAGTAACGCGAAAGGAACGCGAGATCTTCTCGTCATTTCTTTGGAAAACCGATATATTTTCCTTGAACGCGCCGTGTTTTCTAGCTAAAACCCTGGTTTTCTCCCTAATAACCTGCATTTCCTTTAAAATCTCTCTGATTTTCTGTTAAAAGCAATTGGTTCATTGGTTTCCGAGCCAAAACCTGCATGTCCTCCGCAGTTTCTTATTTGTTGAGGTCATTATCGCACCGAACCCTAGCATTTCCCTGCATTTTCGTACACATTCTACTTAATATTTTGCATTCTATGACATTATGGAACATTTCCCTGTGTTTTGTAATGCACAATAACAACTATAATAAGTTATAGTCAATCATATTGCGTCTCTGAAAAACCTAAACATAGAATTGCCAGAGTATTTTCATGATTTTTCACCAAACCTTAGCACTTGCTCATAGCGCTAACACCCAGCATTATAGGCAGTCTTTTATGCAACTAAGCCTGATCGTCGTTCATCTACACTGAGCGTTGCTAAACCGAAACCTCTGAGGCTGTAACCCCAATAACATAAAACTCCGTCGGATGCGATTTCACACAAACAACACTGCGATACGAAAATTAGCCACACGTACGCAGCACGAAAGTGCATTTGCAGCTGTGCTTGTGCAGTTTCCCACCGGAAGCCCATGATTCACAATGCACAGGGTCCCTCGTGAATGATATTTGGAAACTCGCTTCAAAAATTGAATAAGGGGTTATAGCAGAACTCGAAGCTTTTGTAGCTTGCGTATACAGTTGTGTTCATGTAGAGTAACAGCGATTGTGTCGACGCGCAGAAAGATGATGTGCTTCCAACAAACGATAGTTTATATGAGTATGTGGCCAGCCCCTTGAACAAAATTTCCTGAGCACGGCATCAAGCATGTTATTCGGAATTCCTTAATTATCTAGGAATCGGCCGAGTACGCAAATACTGTATACTTGGACCCTCTGGGTTACAAACCGTACAGATCTTCCCTCGGGATCAAGTCCCTTCGGAAGCAGGCCTCTGCTCCACCCACTTCGAACTGTAAAGCTCTAAAACCTCTCACTCTCATCTAGAACCTTAAACCCTAAACCCCTAACCTCCAAGGCTCTTCCCAGTCCACTCGAGCATCTTGTTCGTGAGCTTCTCGGGGGCCGGCCCGCCATTCCTGATTTTTTTGGGACGAGGGTTTAGGGTTTAGGCTTTCGGGTTTAGGGTTTCGGGTTCCCTAAAGGCCTCTAGAGTTTTAACTTCAGCCTGAAGCCGCCGCCCGTAGTCCCTCACCAGAACCTCCCAACAAGACTCTCACAGTTGTACTTGATGCCAAAGTCATCGTTGATGCCACCTCCGCGAGGACGAGACAAGGTCGGGGGGCAAAGGCTTCCGGGTCTGCGAGGCTTATGCCGGCCTGAAGTCTTTGCGGAGGTGAAACGAAGCGTGCAGGGCTCAGGGTTTTACAGGGTTTGGGGTTTTAGGGTTGGCCTCAAGGCAGGTTTAGCCAGACGTGGTTGCCTTGTTTGGCGCTTGTTCGCTTGTTTCCTCAACCTAAGGCTCTTACACCCTCATGTCGAAGTGCTTGGTTCGAGGTTCGGGCTCAAGCCTGGCCTAAACCCTACACCCTAAACCCGAACCCCAAAAACCCTAAACCCCAAATCCTAAACCCTAACCCTAAACCCTCAGGGTTGCAGAGTTGGGAGGGCCATTTGGACCCTCCTAAAGGTCCTAAAGGTAACGATTCGAGGCAGTAGACCTGCGTGCTTCCCTCACCGTAAGCCGCACACAAAGCTCCAAACCCTTCAGTTTCCAAACCCTACAAACCAACCCCAAACCCCTATGAAAAGCCGTAAAGACTTTGCATGAACCCTAAACCCAAAACCCAAAACCCTAAACCCTATGCAATAGCGACGAACCCCAAAACAACCAACTCCCGAGCCTGGGTTGTGGCTGGCCGAGCAGATGAAGCCACCGAAGGGTTCGAAGCCATAGCCTCGTCCCCGAATCACCTGGAGCTGAGGTTTCGGGTTTAGGGTTTAGGGTTTGGGGTTTGGGGTTTAGGGTTTCTGGCTTACAGGACTTAAATCTTAGGGCTGAGGGCTTGTTAGGGATTTCAGCAGTTTAGGCTTTAGGGTTCAGGGTCAACCCCCCCCAAGTTGCTCAAGAGAGGCAAAGAGTCCTTGCCTTTGATTCCTGGCTCGTTCTTAGTTCGGAATAAACCCTAAAACCAGAAACCCTAAACCCTATTTTGTATCGCTTCATGGGACTGTCAAGGGGGGCCTAAGTCCCCCAAAATCTTTCCTAAGAGCACAAACCCTAAACCCTAAACCCCAAACCCCAAACCCCAAACCCTAAACCCTAAACCCTAAACCCTAAACCCTAAACCCTAAACCCTAACCCTAAACCCTAAACCCTAACCCCTAAGCCCTATACCCTGTACTCAATTCCTTCCTAAGAGCACCTAAGGACTTCCGGGCTGCCGACAGCGGAGGTGGCTGGCGTGGAGAGCATTCCATCCGTACCGCACCTGGGTTTAGGGTTTAGGGTTTAGGGTTTAGGGTTTAGGGTTTAGGGTGGGAAGTTCCCGAGGCGCAGATTGAAGTAGGAGACGCCCAGCAGAGTGATTCAAGGGTTTAGGGTTTAGGGTTTGGGGTTTAGGGTTTACCCTAAGGGTCCATGTACCAAATAGGGAGTACTTGGGCCTTATAAGGTACTTCCTGTATAGGGTCTTTGAGGCCAAAGCATGCAATGATGAGGTACATGGACCCTTGGGGTTGGGGCTCGGGTTTAGGGGTGCGCCGAATGTACCAATTTTGGCTTAGGGTTTAGGGTTTAGCCGAATTTACGAACATCCCTTCTGGACCTTTCAGCTAAGCCCTTTTGCAACCTCATCCGAAACTCCAAAACGCCGAAACCCGAAAAGAACGAGCTTAGGGCCGGGGCTTCTAGGGTTTTCTGTTTAGGGTTTAAGGGTTGCACTTGCGTCCGGATAGGGGTAACCCTCTTTCTGCCAGGTTTAGGGCTGAGGGTTTCTGAAGCCCTGAGGCCTGAACGCCTTACTGGAAACCCCAGAAGGCCCGAATTTGGATCACGACCTATTTTGGCTGGTTTAGGGTCACCCTAAACCCTAACCTTGAAAGAGAGAGAGAGAGAAAGAGAAGAACAATGATGAGCACAAAAAAGACAGAGAGCAGAATTCAAAGGCCGTTGCAACCCAAAAATCCTGAAGCTTGGGTGCAAAGGCCTGGATTCTGAGGCATCCTTTTGACCCTTCTCTGCTGTAAGGCACTTGTGAACAAGCAAAAGCCAGAACCCTAAACCCTGAGTTCTAGCCCCTAAAACCTGAACCCCGAACTCTTGCCTTTCCTGCATGTTTCAAACACTCAGCTAAGCGCTCAGCCGCTGCAACTATAGGATGCGCAATTTAGGGTTCGGCCCGAGGCACCAAATTCGGCCAACACCATTCGCAAACGCGATCCTCAGGCTTCAGAAGGCTCCAGAGGGTGCAGGGTTTAGGGTTTCTAGGGTTTAGGGTTTCTAGGGTTTAGGGTTTAGGGTCTTAAAGTGTTCAGTTGTTGCTTAAGGGCTTAGGGTTTTTGGATGCTCGGGGCGTTTCGTTCGGGGTTTGGGGCGTGAGACTGTCGTACGGTTTTGCATGAGGCTTTGGAGGTTGCTTTGGTGTGGGGTTAGGGTTTAGGGTTTAGGGTTTAGGGTTTAGGGTTTAGGGTTTAGGGTTTAGGGTTTAGGGTTTTAGGGTTTAGGGAGTAAAGGTGCTACGGAGTATCTTCAAGTCAGGGAAACCTCACCAAACAGGCGCGAAACCTCAACTGGGGTCCTCGTGTGTAGTACGCTCCTAAGGTTTAGGGTTTAGGGTTTAGGGTTTAGGGTTTTGGGTTTAGGGTTTATTGCGACAAGGGACTTGATGATGATCTCGATGGCTTCGGGATTCCAGAAGCGCCCATCACCGGAAACCACCAGAGTCCCATTCTGCACGGGCACGTTCTCCTCCAGGAGGGTGTTGAACACCTGGCAAAGCAGGGTTTAGGGTTTAGGGCTTAGGGTTTAGGGTTTAGGGCTTAGGGTTTAGGGTTTAGGGTTTAGGGTTTAGGGTTTAGGGTTTGGGGTTTAGGGCTTAGGGCTTAGGGCTTAGGATTTCGACTCTCGCACTCGCTGAAGCAGGCAAGGATGCTGTTCGGCTCGGCTGCACGTCTCGGCTCTGTGTAGTACCCAACAAAGTACCAACAACCACAAGACAACCCTTCAACAAAAACCCTAAACCCTAAACCCTAAACCCTAAACCCTAAACCCTAAACCCCAAAATTCTACTGCGTGTGGTTGGTCTCTTGGACTAAGGTTTAGGATGTGGGGTTAAGGGTCTAAGTGCCGTTAGCTTCATAAAGTCCTTCCCTGAATCCGGGCCCTTCATTGGGCAACCACTTATATACCCCGTATGTACCCTACTAATTTCCAAGCGCCCATACTTCAGAACCGTTTTAAGAAGGCAAAGGGCCACATCGAGGGACCATAGAACTACCCTTGGTACCCTAAACCCTAAACCCTAAACCCTAAACCCTAAACCCTAAACCCTAAACCCCACCATATTAAGGGACTATGGAACTTCCCTTGTAGATAAGGCATGATGAAAATCGCCCATGCCATGAAGCGCGTAGAGTGCTGAGCTTGGGAAGATCCATGTCGCATCTAGGAGCTGAGATTGTGGTCCCTTTTAGGGTTTAGGGTTTAGGGTTTTTTTCTTGGGTACCCTGAATATTAGGGGTCGCCTTGCAACAAGGACCCCCCAAAAGGGATCGTAATTTAAAGAAGTGACCACGTGGGCTCTATTTCGTAGGGTTTAGGGTTTAGTGTTTAGGGTTTAGGGTTTAGGGTTTAGTGTTTAGGGTTTAGGGTTTAGGGTTTAGGGTTTAGGGTGTAGGGTGTAGGGTGTAGGGTTTAGGGTTTAGGGTTTAGGGTTTAGGGTGCCAAGGCGCGCTCTGCACATAGTTTGCCAGGTAGTTGCCCTCCATGAAGACCTTCGTCTTCTTTCGCAGGCCGCTGGTTCCTGGAGCCTCATGGGTTGTGGTTTAGGGTTTAGGGTTTAGGGTTTAGGGTTTAGGGTTTAGGGTTTAGGGTTTAGGGTTTAGGGTTTAGGGTTTAGGGTTTAGGGTTTAGGGTTTAGGGTTTAGGGTTTAGGGTTTAGGGTTTAGGGTTAGGGTTTAGGCTTTAGGCTTTAGGGTTTAGGGTGTAGGGTTTAGGGTTCAAAATTTAGGGTTTAGGGTTTAGGGGCACCACCCATTTGCTACTTGCCAAAACCCTTTGTGCTACAAAGCATTCGTCGAACAAACGCCTCGGGGCCTTTCTGCATGATATGATCTTTTGCACCGCGCTGCTATGCCTTTTTCCGTGTTCTTCCAATATTCCGACAGGGGTTTGGCTCTAAAACCGAAACCCTACACCCTGAACCCCAGTCCCACAGTCAGGGGCGAGGCAAGTTGTACCGGTTGGGGTTTAGGGGTTTAGGGGGTTGGGGTCTATGGTTTTGGGGGTTTAGGGGTCTAGGGCTTTGGTACAATACTAGGGTTTTGGGGTAAGGGTCTAGAGATCAGAGTCTAGGGAGTGTAAGGTTGCTTCCGCATCTTCCAGGCCTGTCCAGAGATGGGCTCGGTGGGCTCGGTCTTCACAGCCAGGGTAACATCATTCTTAATGACCTGGGTTTAGGGTTTAGGGTTTAGGGTTTAGGGTTTAGGGTTTAGGGTGGGGAGCCGGCGCGCTGGGGGTGAGTCGATGCTGGTTGGTCAGGAAACTCATACTCGAACGGGCAGTTAAGTATCTGTCCCCCACGGCCGATGATTCGAGACTGGGAAATGCAGGTGAAACAAGACACTGCAGTGAAGGACGTGTGAAACAAACTCAATGAGTCATTAACTCGAACATCTTAAGTGTCCCCATTGTCAAGAGCACTCTTCCCTTATCAGCTTAGCTCCTCATGCTTCTTGTGTAACATGTAGTTTTATTTGTGGCAGCCCTTTCGGGCGAAGCCATAGTGACAAAGTGAATGAGACGGACTTGGGCCGACTAGCCCTACCGAAGCCGAAACCCATATGAGTAGTTCTCTAAACAAGGTTCCTTTTGGGTCCCCTCGAAAAGTGCGGCACCTTATAAAGAGACCTTCAAAGGGACCCTCATTTGGAGAACTACCCATATGCTCACCCGAAGGGCCATAGCCTCTGCCCACACAAACTCCCCAGATGAGCTGAGACAGAGGCTGGCCGGCCATCGAGACCACACAAGCTGCTGGCAACCTGCCCCATGCCTCCTGTTCAAGGGCAGGCGCTGAGTTTCCGAAGTTTAGGCTTTCGGGTTTAGGGACCAACGAACGTCCCCAACTGCTGCCGCAAGTTGCAGCATTAGCTGTAATCTAAATGCAAGAGGATGATGGCACTACGAATCGTGAGAGCATGACCCTCCTTCTACAGTAGATCTGCCTTCGCCGCTGCTGCAAAATTGATTTTGTTGATTAAGCTTTTTATGGGAGAGTAAGGGTCCAGCGGTGGGGTTCTCAAAGGGGTGTAGACAGCACCACAATGTCTCTTCTTAATGGGTGGTTGCGGGGCTCGAAGCCCTTTTTCATTTTGAAGCGCGAAGCCTTCTCGCCTTCTCTCCCCCCCAGCCCACCTCCCCTCCCCAAGTCCACACAGACAACACCGCGCTCTAAGCCTCAACGTCCCTAAACCCTATACGAACTCGAAGCGTCCCTAAACCCTGAACCCTATAAACCCCAAAATCTTGTTTTTGCATCCGGACTCCTGTAGGTGTCCCCAAACCCCAAACCCTCCCAAAACCCTTCTGTGCAAGGGACCTCGGGAGACCGGTGCTCCCTGCAGAAGGGCCCTTTGGAAGCAACGCCCGCTGAGGCGCTCCGACAGCAATGGCTCGAGCCCGACCCCGCAGAAAGAGGCGTCGGGACTTGAAGTTGATGGTTTAAGGTTGGTAAGGGGTTTTATAGGGGGTTTAGGGTTTAAGGTGTAGGGGTGTATGGGGTTTAGGGCTTGAGTTGTAGGAGTTTTGGGGGTTCAGGGTCTAAGGTTTGGGGGTTTTGCGCGTTTAAGGTTTAAGGTTTAGGACTTTGGGTTTAGAGTTAAGGGCTTACTTAGGAAGGCTTAAGTTTAAGGCTTTATGGGACTTAAGCCTAAATTTTTGCCACCCGTTTTGGGGACGTCGGGTTTTGGGGGCTTCGTAAGCCATTTGGATCCTGGAACATTCCCAAGGACTTTTTGTCTCTCGTTGGAGGCGCCTGCTCCTTTCATGCCGGAACGCAACGAAAGCGCTCAGCTGCGTAAACGCCTTCATCTGCAGAAGAGTGCGCCAGATACTGACCGAGCTCACCCACCGCTGCCTCACAATGCTGGCGCGCGATGCCTGTGAGCTCGCGGTGGAATTTGTATAGTAGGGTTTAGGGTTTAGGGTTCGGGGTTTAGGAATCCCGATTCCTCACTCAAATGACGGGGGTCCATCTGCGAATCCCGAATCACCCTGACCAGAATGCAGAGGGGGCAACATGGGGCAACATGAGTTTGAACACCCCGAAATGCCTCGGTGGCGGCCGGAAAGCTGGCATTATGGGGTGGTTGAGCCTGGGCCCAATTTGACCAAGATCAGAAGTCGTGGCCCTGCACGGCTACAGCGCGTCTTCTTGCAGAAGAACGGGGGGCTACCAGTGGTCGCGTTGTCGAACAGGGTCCCAGTCAGAGACCACAGGCCTCTGAAGCGTAATAAGCACAACCTCTGGAACCCGAGGCTGTCGAAGATGTGCTGGCTTAAGTCTGAGACGCGCCATCTGTGGCATGGTCGTCCACGGTTGCTGTCTGAAGGTAGCCCTCGCCTGCCGGCGCTTGGACATAAAGCGCGGGAGTCAGCCACAGCCTCATTGCGCAGGGATGGCACAAGGAGTCACTCTTCTGTACCAGATTGCTTGCGCCCCATGACCCTTTGTGAAAACCTCAGCCCTGTCAAACAGCAACATTCAAGAAGCTGTCGCAAAACTCAAACTCAAACCCCGCTGTCAACCCAACAAGCCCTCTATAACCCCTAAAAAACAAAGCCAAGCCTCGTGAACCCTATACAAACCCAAACAAGCCCTCTAGAAAACCCTAAGCCCTAAACACCAAACCCAAAATCCGAGCGTCAAGTCCTCAGTGTGGCGCAGCTCGGACGCCAGCGCCCTGAATCCGGCTGCAAAAGCCAGGGCGGATGGGGCGTTGCGGTCCTTGTGGAATCGTGCGGACTTGGGGGGGGGGGGGGGCGAGCTTGCCGATAAGGAACTTAAGAAGGAAACGATGCTATGTACGTATTTATTTATGTATGTATGGGTGGTTGTCAAAATTAAGGGACAACAATTTTGACCGCCACCCGTATGTATGTATGTACGTATGTATGTACGTCTATCACTCCTGTACATGGCGTATGGACACACGCTCAAGCAAAGCTGACGGACTTATAGGGCTCATGCAGAACCTCTGTCAAAAAACCTAACCCAAACAGCGCAAAGCACGAGAGCGCCCCAAGAGCATTTCTCAACCCTTATGGAGTTTCTCAGAATCATAATCAACATTGGGTTTTGGAAGTTGTTGGAGCGCCTTCTTTTAGGAAGGTATACGACAAGCACATCCTTTTTCCCTGCACTCTCGGCAAGCCAGAGGGGTTCTTTTTCCCTAAATCCTTTAGACCCTAAACCCCAAACCTTATCAACCCCCAACCCCCAAACCCCCAAACCCCTAAACCCTAAACCCTAAACCCCAAACCCCAAACCCTAAACCCTAAACCCTAAACCCTAAACCCTCCCCTTTGGCAAACCAGAGGGGTTCAAGTGTGTCGGGTGGCCCGATCTGGGGCCACAGCTGCCCTGGTTCGAAGCCCAGCATCCAGGAGGAATCTGGAGACAGGGTTTAGGGTTTAGGGTTTAGGGTTTAGGGTTTAGGGTTTAGGGTTTACGGTTTAGGGTTTAGGGCTAGGGTTTAGGGTTTAGGGGTTTGAGGGTTGATAAGGTTTAGGGTTTAGGGCTGTTTGGTTTGGGGGTGAAAGTTTGGGGGGCTTTGCAAAGGGCTGGGTGTGATGTAGGGTGGGGTTTTGGGCGTGAGGCTCGCGGTCGGTTTAGGGTTTAGGGTTTAGGGTTTAGGGTTTAGGGTTTAGGGCTTAGGGCTTAGGGCTTAGGGCTTAGGGCTTAGGGCTTTGGGCTTGGGGTTTCGGAATTCTAGGATTCTGGGATTCGGGTTTTTTGTCATCCGGATCTGCGGATATTGCTAAGGGGAAGCCCTGAACCCCAGAGATGTGGGTGTTTTTGTATACGCCCCCAACCGGACCTGAACGGACGGAAACCGCCGAAACCCTGTATGCATCCACAAGCCCTAAACCCTAAACCCCCTGTAGTCACTTTTCCCAGATCCACCTGGCGGCAGGAAGTGAGCCGAATTGGGCCGCCTTTTCCAGGGAAGGGCGACTACCATCCATGGGGAGAGTCTTCTTCGACTAAGGAATGTGATGAAACAGAAACCAGAGCAAAGATCGGGGAAATATGTTTTTCATGTTTTGTGGCTTCGAGATGCTGAGGCGGCTTATCTGAAGGGCTTGAGCGGGGCTCGGCAAAGTCTGACGGGGGTCTTGGGGCTAACCCCTCCCCACCATGTCTAGGGGAAACCAAGTGCACGTTGAAACGCCAATGGTGAGGTTCCTCTTTCAAGACGACTCGTTCTCAGAGCATAAGGCACCACCACCAAAACACCGCAACACTACTGAATATTCTGATTCCTATATGACGTAATGGGAGGGTGCTGAATATGAGGGGGTGAGGCGGGAGTAGCTGTTAGGGGCAAGGGGTTTAATTTAACGTCCTTGTGCAGTGAGTTGTGGCCGTTGCAGTTGACGAGGCCAGCATCCACCCGACTGTGTGTAAGATACCTCAGAGGGGGGGGCGGGGGGTGCTTGGATGCAACTAACTCCAAAAGGGCTGTTGGGCTGTACTTGAGGGACAACCTATGAAACTCAACCCTCAACACTTCATGCAAACCACAACCCTGAAACTCTAAACCCACCGCACGAAAACTCCGAGCGCCAGTTTGAACCTCTAAAGGTTGACCAGTCACCTGGGAATAAAAAAGAGGGCCCTTTTGTTGTTTAGAGGGGTTTGTAAGGTTCAAACCTAACAAGGGTGCTAAGGGAACCTACACCCCCAAAAAGGGAATAACGGTACTACCGGGCATCCTCGACCACTTTTCTCAGACAGAAAGTCGCTTATAGGGTTTAGGTTTTTTTTAGGGTTTAGGGTTTAGGGTTTAGGGTTTAGGGTAGCTGAGGCGCTGGAGCATGTCCAGGGAGGAGCTGGCCCCATCCATCCGCGAGGCTTTGTGCATGGCGTTGCATCCCCAACCTGACGGGTTGGGGCTAGGGTTTAGGGTTTAGGGTTTAGGGGTTTAGGGGTTAGGGGTTTTTGTTGTGCCACCCGACTAGCCACAGCACAGAGAGGTTCAGGGTCTAGGGATTTGGGGTTGGGGGTTCAGGGCTTTGCCTTTTTTGCAACCCACCTAGCCATACACTGCCGGGGGAAACTGTAAACACGAGGAAAGAAGTCACCGTGTGCAGCCAAAGCTGGCTAGCGATTTAGGGTTCGGGGGCGTAGTTTTGAGGATGAAGGTTCAGGGTTGGCAGGCTGGATCATCCGGCTGGATCTTTGAGACGGTTGTTAAGGTGGAGGAGGCCCCACAACCGCTTCCCTCTTCCACTGCGGAGCTGTTCGTGTGATGCACATCCGCCCGTCGGCCCACCAGCAGGCTGCAGCAGTCCACATGGCCTCAGCAAACCCTATAAACGCTAAACGCTAGTGGCTAAACCCAAAACCCCTGTAAACCCCATAAACCCCCAAAACCCTACACCCTAAACCTAAACCCGCCCTAAAGAGGATAAAACGAAAAAAATAAGAGGCCACCAAGGTGAACAGCAAAGGAGCCCTGCCACGCCGCGAGCATCAGGGGCGTGTCCCCTCCGTCCGTGGCAGCATCCACGAAATCGTCACCCGCCGCGTCCCTTGGTCTTCAGGGTCTTAGGGTTTAGGGTGTTTAGTTGTGGGTTCCATTTTCAGCTGTGGCTTGAAGCCAGAATTGGCGGGGACCTGGAGTGTTACCGGGTCCCCAGCAGCCGCCCCCCTCCGAATCTGGCCCCTTTGGTGGTTTTGGCCAGAGCCAGTGGGCCAGCATGATGATTTTAATGAGGCAGTCTAGGCCCAGGCGGACATGATGATTCATACAACTCTTGGCCATGGGAACAACGTGCAACAACAAAAATGACCCCGATGTGAGCACTTGTTGTTTAGAACAAGCACTTCATCATGCATTGTCATTGTCCAGCAGATACGAAAACACAATCATCATCATGTGACGACGTGCAGTGCATATGTGATCCAGGAGGCCCATGAACATGAATCGTGCCATGGTGTCATGCGGTCACACGTGTTCTATGTCACCATGTTGTCTGCACAATTCATGATCTAGGGAAAGGCAGCTAGTTCAGTTCATGGAATAATACATGATGCAACATGACATGTTGTGAACGTTGCGGCCCGGAAACTACGCAGGGGACATCGGACCATGGTTGCAACTGTGTCGGCTGGCTCTGTCGATCCCTTTTTCCCACCCCAAGACGTGTCAAGGAAAAGCAGCTCACTCAGCTGCAGAGGGTCCGTACCTGAGCTCACACTGTCACACAGAGTGAGCTCACACTGTCACGTAGAGTGAATCATGCAAGTCTAAACGGCAACCATTGCATGCAACTGGCTCAGACTATTGTCAATGCAGCACGTTTTGCTTTCAGGCTTTGCACACATGGTCATGGTGACTCGAGTCGCTGTGTGGCCACTAGTATTTTTTTGCATCATGTTGATAGACTGAGTGTGATCGAACACGTGCTCGATGAAAACCACAAAGCGGCCACACGCGTCCAAGCTATGCCAACGCGACACCAGCTACCCACGGACTGTGCGTGAGAACATGTGGGCCAAACTGATGTGATGCATATGTTCATGGCGCAACTTGACGTCGGATCAGGCAACTAGCACTGCAGTGATGCTACAAAAGTCCTGACGACATCCATTCGCATGGTGCACGACGATGCTGGCACTCATGTCATGGCATCACAAATTCTGCACATGACTTGCCGAGCCATGTGTTCGTCACTTCAGCAAATGCTTCCCGAACTTGCACATGTCCTTCTTTGCCTGGAAACTTTTGCCTTTCTTTCCGCCGCCTGCAGAGACATGTGACATGTGCAATCACCAAGTCAAAGCTGCATTGACAGATGGCACATGATCCTAAGCGTGTCTGTGTCGTTGCTCGAAGCATGTTGATATTGCAAACCAACCAAGCCTAACACATGACTCATGACTCGTTGTGATCATGATCCATGTGTTCGACTGAGGTGCATGATCACATGACACGTGACACATGAGACTCATGACCGTCGTTCCGAACCGCAACGAGCACAGGATTCCTGTGGTACCAGCAGAATAAAAACACCAATTGTGCCAGTTGACCGCAGACTTACAACTAACGACTCATGTATACTGACACTATGATCGTCTCATGATATGAATGATATGTCCGTTGAATGACTGTGCCTTTGCCACGCGTAGCTGGATTGTTGCCTTTGCCGTCTGTGGCCTTGATGGAGGTGATCGCAGCCTGTAGGCCCAGAAGCTGTGCCGGCAGGTCGGCACCTGTGTCTGTGTTCCCAGTAACAGAGCCCGACGATGCCTTTGCAAGCCTCGCTTCCGCCTGTGCCAACGCTTCTGCCATGGCCTTCTGTCGTGCGCTGCCTGCAGCGCCACCGCTTTCTGAGTTTGGCCCTGTCGGCAGTGTGGCGAGTTTTGTCAAGGGCAACCATGTAGGCATCGAGCATGCTTCCATGGCTTTCTCAATCGCGTCGTTGACTGCCTCTTCTGGTTTGCATCCTTGGCTTGCTCGTCCTGGATCATTCTCTCCAAATTTTCCTTTTGCTTCCTGCAAGCATCAACATCACCAAAGTCCACCTCCATTGCCTCCATTGCGCAGTTCCCCTGAGCAGTCACGGGCTTTCCACGTCCTTTTTTGGCTGCTGCCTTGGCTTCACGATCCTTCTTCTTGACGGACTGCTTGACCATGTTTGCAGCCGTCTTTTCCATTTTATCCTTCTGCTTGGCCACCGATGCTTCCAGTCGGTCCATGATGCCTTCCACGGGCACGAGTACCTGCATCTCACAACTTCCAGAACCTTGGCAGCACATGGGTCAATGTGGCTAGGTCGCGACAACAGTCGGAGATGCGCATGACTGTGGCATGCGAGAAACAACTACAACGTTACAACGGCTATAAATTATGGCTCCCACTATGCATTTGGCCAAGTGGCAATGTGGCCAGTTGTTCTGCTTCGCTTGGTCCAGCAAGGCATTTTTGTCCTTGTCGTCTTTGGCAATCATGAACACAAGTTCAGCAGCACAGCGTGTGGACATCTGGTTCTGCTCAGCATCATATCCACGTCGCCAGCACACAAACGGCAGCTTCACCAATTCCTGCTTCAGGTAGGCTTCACCGGGTTTGGAAGCCACTTTTGCATGCCACGCCGCGACCAAGACATCACAACCACTGCCGCTCACATTGGCGAGCTCTTTCGAGTCCTTTGGATTGATGTAGAAGTCGACACCAAACATCCTGCAAAAGAACAATGACCCTTTGACCTTCGATGTCGACAATGTTCCCGCGTGCGGCAGCCGGATGTTCTCCTGCACGGGAACCTTCATTCTGAAGAAACCATCACTCTTCTTGCTTTCCAAGCTGATGTCGATGCCATCTTCTCCCCGCGAGAGAGTCTCATACATCTGCCATTGCAGAATCTCAAGTTGACGTGTCAACACCTTGAGGAAGATTGTGTCCACCGAGTCCACGTGCAGCTGCTTTGCATCGTCACTCCCCGCTAGAGCTCCTGCCGCCTGCAGCACTTCGCTGGCCGCTTGGAAGCTGTTGGCCTTGGCCAGAGACAGCATGCTGCCGGACCCCCCCGAGCCAGAAGCTGGAGCCTTGTTTGCGTCATGGGCGTCTGCACCATCGGGCTGGTCTTTAGTGGTGTTGGTGCGGCCGTCGCCTGTGCTTGTGTCGCAGCTTTAAATGTCAAGCGATCACCACATGCCACATGACCATGAGGTGGCAGCATGTAGCATGGACTAGCATTGGAACATGCATGGGCTGCATGGACCATGAACACATGCTGCTGAAACGATGCATCCTGCAACACATCACATACCGCCGTACCATGACACTGCAGTTCCTATGACATGTGTCCATGTGCCTGCATCACCACAGGCTGCAAACAAACGTGCCGTGGGCAAAGCTGTGGGTGTGACTGCGTGTGAGGTTTGCGTGGTCGGATTGTTCCCGCCCGAAGCCGGTGCACACAAGGTGGCACGCACTCTCCGTGAGAATTCTGTGACAGAGTCTGACTCGGACTTCTCAATCAAAGTCGACCACTCATGCACCCAATGCGTAGCAAACTGCACAGAGTCAAAGGAAACGAGGGCACCAAAGGTGTCACTGACCATGGGCACAGCACACAGGTTGTCGATGAGGCGCTTGATGTGGTCGCTCACATCCAGGCCAACACAATCAAGGCAGAACACTTCCTTCAGACATGTGAGCAAGTATCTCACACGCAGAGAGCACACCTTCTGCAGGGTGTCTGTGGTCTTGAACACCTGGCACACATACATGGTTACATGGACACAGGACACATTCTGCCGACGAATCACAGCATCTTTGCATCGTTGCCCAAGCACACAGGCACGGAAGCGATGAAGCATGACATGAGCTAGCATGAGTTCATGGAGCATGAGCATGAGCATGAATCGCGAGTCATGAAGCACGGCTGACATACATGTTGTGGGTGACAAGACAATCTCGCTCGACATGTCACACTGACGTGTGCTGAGGAACGGTGTTACCGTGAGTAGAAACTGAGCTGATACTGAAGCTGACGACATAACCATCATAACTACATGTACACATGACGTACCATGGGCAGTAACTCCATGACCATGACCATGACACCTTGACAACACAAACGTAAAACATGCTGATGTATGGCCTTGTCAGTTCCTTCAACAAAATGCTGCCGCTCTCCGTACGCAGTAGCAGTGTCAAACGCGAAACCGAACATAGCCGGGGTCAATGACTTGCAAATGGCCGCATAGAGTACGGACACCACATCGACCAACACAAACTTCCTGTCGGAGTTCTCAGAGACCAAGGCTTGCATGACTTCTTGCAAGGGAGGGTGCATCATGATCGGAAGCTCGAGCGTCTGGGAAATGAATGCAATCCAAGGCGTGACTGAGTGCTCACGATTGCATGTCATGTGCTCACACAAACTCCTGATTGCACGCTCGTCCGGATCGTCATCTTCGGCCCAGATGATCTCGCTCACGGGTTGACTTGTGAGGCTCTCACAAAGCAACTTTGCGAGCTCAAGCGCATTCACAGCCGACCTGTGGCTGTCACTATCGTGAGTCGTGATGAAACCGGGTGCGCTCAGGGTTTCATTCGCATCGAGCAGTGTTTGCTGCAAGTCTACTCGTAGAAGTGAGTATGACCGGTGTTCTCGTCCAGACACACTCACCTTGCCCTGGAACACGAACTCAAGCCAAAGGGACATGCAGAAGCCGAAAGTGTCCAGCACCCCATCACTGTCCTCGTCGTCAATGAGCTTGCGATTCTTAAGGATCTGGAACGCATACCGAAGTGCGCCCACTATGTCATCGAGAGCCGTCAAAGGGCGCGTCTCTGGTGCTCCTGCAGCACAAGAGCTGATGCACGTGCTAAACAAGGCACGTTCGGCATCATCGTAAGCTTTGATAGTCAAGCCTCGAGCAGCCTTCTTTCCTGAGCCGGTTTTGCGCTTCTTTTGGTCTGGTTCATCATTCGCACAGGGATCACCAGCAGTGGCGGCGCCAGCCTCGCCTGTCTGGCCTGCGTCGACATTTGCGGGCGATGGACGACCCATCTTCTTCATTTCGCTGGGCTTCAGCTCAATGTCGAGACTATCAATCTCGGACAACGCTGCTTTCACCGCCAAACCCGGGTTGATCCTGCCGGCACCCTCACCACCTTGACCGTGTCCTTTGCCTCCCGATGGACCTCCCCGGGCTGTGCCGGATTCCTGGCCCGATTTCATTTTTCGCACCACAACACTGCTTTCCATGGGCAGATTCAGCAAGTTCATTAGCTTGGATGTCTCCGCACCACCCTTCTGAAAGGCGAATGTCAGTGTCCGACCAGCCGCACGCGCTTGCGCAGACACGGGGACCTGGGGTATCAATACAATACTAATCATGGAATCATGGACAAACATGTGGAATTATAGTCAGGAATCAACACCATGCATGGACCACGACATGAGAAGCATGGCACATGTAACCTAAGCACTGGACGCATGCCTTGACAGCCTCAAAAATCATCACACCAATTTTTGGCTTTGAGCTGTACTTCTTCTGGGATGTGACAATCAAGGAAGACAACGCATGCATGGTGATGATGCAAGTCTGTGGGTCATACAACGGGTCCAGGAAGTCCACGAACGCGTGGGACCAAGCGACCACCTTGTCATAGATTCCGTAGTTTTGTAGGTGATGAGCCAGCGCCAACGCTGTGTAGTAGGAATTCTTCGACTTGAAGTGATGGTTGTATTCGGGGCTCGCGCTTTTCGCCATAACGAAAGACTCATAGGACTCGCTGTAGCGGGGGTTGTACGTGTTGAGTTGTGTCACTCTACATTCTGCTTTCCAAGCGTTCTCTAGATCGAGGGCTTCTGTCAGAACGTCCAAGTGATTTTCGCCAGCGCCGTGGTGGAACATGTTCAACAGCGAGATCACCTTCTTGTAGACGCAATCCGGGGTTCGGTGATCGAGGATCTTCACCTTGCGCAACCCCCTGGTCAGGGCGTCCTGAACCAGGGGGTGGTTGCCGTCTTCCTGGTGACACCTGTAGAAGGCTTCCGCACGATGATTAAAGCCGCCTGCAGACAGCGGGTAGGCGTGGTCTGCAGTACGGTACCTGAAGATGGCCTCACCTGCCCGTGCATTTCCGTTTACATGAGTTCGCGAATGAATGTGAGTCTCGTGTATGTGTCTGTGTCAGTCTATACAAAGCACATGACGTCATGACATGTCAAACGTGATATCTGCAGCAGTTGCACTGTCAATACGTCGCAACCACACCACAACTCAGAACACTGCAATGCAACGCATGGCCTGAGACCATCTGACTGAGCCCTTCCTTGTAAATGCGTGCTTGGTAGCGACTCACTGTGGCCTGCTGAATGGGACGGCTCAACTCGGATCTCACCACAGTGCGTGAGCCATCATCGCTATACCATGGAATGTCGCGCTCATCCACTTGATAGAATGACAACGTCTTCTCGAGCAGAGCGGCACCCTGCAAAGAGCCGAACAAGTCTTGGATATTTGTCACATTCTCGTACAAGTCACAAGCTTTGACGTCACCACGTGTCTTGTGTGTGAGACGACCTTCCTGAGCTTCGTGGGCAACGTCATCACTCATCGCTGCCTCATTCGATGCCTTGAATTGTGGGAAAGCCGGGGCTTTCGGAGCCTCACCCAAACGTGAGCCCGACAAGGCTGAACGTGAAGATGACATGATTCGGAGAAGTGCACGTCTTTGCAACTCACACAACTCCAGCTTCTGAGCCGAAACATGAACACACGACTAACCGCCACAAACTCATATTGACTGTGCAACGACATGCATGCATGATCACGAATCATGAGCCCGCCAGTTGACTCAGTTGACCATGTGACCATGCGAACATTGGTGCACGAACATATCCCTTGCAGAAGCCACGGAGTGTAGACGCATTCTAGGGCACCCTGCCTCAATCGATGAGCTCGATGTCTTGAGTCCTGCGCTGGCATGTGGACTCATATTAGCTGCATATAGCTGGTTCCCAAGACATTGCATTGAGTTGTGACAGTCGCGACAGCCGTGTTGTTTGTGCACCGCTCTTCGTCCCCCGCTCCGTACAGACTGCCGCATCGAATTAAGTGCTGAAACAGCTGCTAAGCAGGCCATCGAATTTCAGGCCTGCGGACCCAATGATATCATGACATCATGTGACGCAGACACACACAGACACACACAGACACACACACACACACCCACACACACACACACAGACACACCCACACACACACACACTCACACACACACACACACACACACACACACTCACTCACACACACACACACACCCACACACACACATGAACTCATGCCGCCGTGCGTATGGCTGCGTGACTGTATGACATCATGACGAAGACCGAAGACATCCTCAGATGATCTTGCTGACCTATTGACTGTGACAAAGTGTTCGGCTAAGCTGAGCGGGTATAGCATTCAGCATTCATGGCAATACAAGATTGACTAGTTGATTCGATGTCTTCGACCTTCCCCCCTTGCCGGAGCCGCTGCCGTCAACTAGTGCCTGTGGATTGCCCACAGCCACCACACACAAAAGCAGTTTCAGTGTCAGTACTGGGTAACGGTCCGGCTATGATTATGGTAGTCATGGCGCACACATGACACATGATTCGTGATCACCGCCGGATCACTGAACCTGAACGATCGTCTTGCCCAGGGATGTGTGGCGCACGTGACCACAACGGTGCCGGAGACTTGCCCCTGACTCTTAGTCGTTTTGGTGGGGGTTGATCGTCAAACGTCTTGATGCGCTTGTCGGAATTCCTGCAGCTACAAGGCACTTATGTGGCATATGTAGTCAGGTGCACTGCACGGTGTACGGTACCATGCGCAGTCATGTCATGACAGTCATGCACAATGTACGAATGCACCTGGCAGCACTACGTGAGAGGCGGATGTTGGCCAACAGCGCGGGTACTTGCCGACGTTCAAACATCATGAGGCCATGTAGATGGATCACCGTCATCACGATGACATTCATGCTGTTGCCGGCCTGCGACATCATGGCCCTAGACGTACGCCCCTCTCTTGGCAAGTCGAAGCTCGACAGGATCGGCAACTCATTGCGTGGAACATTCCACAAGTCAGGACACAGAGGGAAACATTGTGCAACCAGAGCTTCACTGCCCATCAGCCAGCGGGCTGGATGCACGGAAGGATGTTCTGTCCAGAGCATGTGCATGTTGGCGATCAGGGTCTGGAGGTGCAAGTCGTTGGACGCGTTGTCAAACCCGTTGCTCGGGTTTTGGTTCAATGCCCACACTTGGTTGGGATGGAGTAGAGCGTACGAGGAACGGTGATCCTCCTCTCCGACATTCAGGGCGGCCAACCATGCCTGGGCATCGAGGACATCGAGTGAGTCCACGTCAGACTCGCGCGCCTGACTTGTCGGCCGTTGGGACGCCCACCTCAGTTCCTGCAGCATCTCGTCTTTCACGGGCAGCTTGTCCGCATCGTGGTCGTGCACCAACGTGTGTTTGTAGTAGTACCTCCATGAAACTCATGAGATTTCATTCCGATGTTATGCCATGCATGTTCGTGACAGTGGCACATTCACACTCATGCATGCACACTTAACATGCCAAACTAAATGGTGCACATGATTGCACATGTGTAATCATGACTGCCCCCCATGCCCCCCCATGACTCCATGAAGAACACAAACTATGTATGTTGTTGAGCTCCAAACATGATGATCACAACGAGGCGCATCGACCAGTGAAAGTTCACGGCCCGGTGGAACCGAACAGCAAACCTGGACAACGGCGAGATCAGGGCGACGATCTTCTGTTTGTGTCGAAGCCGTATGAACTGCCTCTTCCGTGCGCACGCACACCCGAACTGCACGGCGTCAAGGTCGCAGACCTCAATGTAGTAGAGGCTGCTGACCGCTTGCTCGATGACGTGTGGCGGGAAGCCAACGACGTTCTCCTGCGTGATGTCGGGTTCCTGCAAGGTCATGCGGAGCGCAAGCCAGGCCATCAGGTAGATGACTTCGGGGTCGTGAGTCCCTAAGGCAACCCCACGGCGCGAAAATGGCCTGCATGATGTGCCCGCAATGTGCCGGTTACAGGTTTTGAGGCAGCACACCCGCCCGTGCGCCAGGCATCTTGCGCTGGTCTGGACCAGGCGATTGCTCTGCAGCAGCGGCATCAGCACGTCCAGTGCCATGGCGGGTTTCTGCAGGAGCTCTGGGATGACGCTCTGCTTCAACTCCGCCCGGAAGAAGTCAGCGATGTCGCCGAAGACACACCCACCCTCGTGCTTGGCAGCAACCAAACACTCTGCCTGCGACTCCACCTGCCACTCGATCATGTGGGACATGTTGGCATGCCCACACGTGATCTGCCTCCCCAGTAAGGCTCCAAGTCGATAGCGCAAAACAGCCAGGGCTGTTTCAGGCGCGCGCACGCCAGAAAAGGATGTCGACAGGCTGTCCTCCTCAAGGGCGTGGGCCAGTTGTTCCAGCGTGTTCGTGGATTCTTCCTCGTCCATGCCATCCACCAAGACATCCAAGCTGTAGTCCCAGAAGTCGAACATCTCACCCAAATTGTTGACAATGGCTCGTTCCGCCAGTGTGGCCTTGGAGCCACTTGGTGCGCGCTGATGTGACGCAGGAGCTGTAGCAGTCACCCCGGGGCCGACACCAGCGTTTGTTGCCGATGTGACCGATGTGTGTTCGTGTGTGCTTGTGCTTGTGCTTGTTTCGGGGGCGCTAGTACCAGCACGGCTCACATTGAACAGCTTGCTGATGCCCTCGGCAGTTGCGAAGGACCATTTGGGTTCGGTGTTCTGACCCTTGCGCTTGGATCGTGATCGTTGGGCAGGCCGAGTACTGCTTGATGTAGGGCTGGACGTGACCCCCGTTCTCCTCGCTGGCATGCTGGCTGACGCTGAGGCCGTGTCATTGTCTGTGGTCGGGGCATTGTTGCCGCTCGGTTGGACTGTCGATGGCTCGTCAAGTGTTGCTGCCTCTGCCTCTGCTGCTTTCGGTGTGGCCTCTGTGGCAGGTTGGGCTGTCGATGGCTCGGCAAGCGTTGACGCACCTGCTGCGTTCGGCGTGGCCTGTGTGTCAGGTTGGACTGTCGATGGTTCGTCGATTGTTGCTGCCTCTGTTGCTTTCGGTGTGGCCTGTGTGGCAGGTTGGACTGTCAATGGTTCGTCGATTGTTGCTGCATCTGCTGCTTTCGGCGTGGCCGGTTGGACTGTCGATGGTTCGTCAATTGTTGTTGCGTCTGATTTCGACGTGGCCTCTGTGGCAGCATCAGCTGCTGACGTCGTCTCCGGGACGTCAGTGAGGCCAGCTCCGGCTCTTGTGTCAGTAGCAGTCTCTGGGGTGTCATCAGTTGTTTTGAGGCTGCATGTCGCAGCAGCGGTACTGGGACATGCATGGACTACATGGACATGGCCATTCTCACCATCCCCACCCTCGCCACCGCCACCACCACCAACACGACGATCAGCACTCTGTGTCGATGGTGGATCAGGCTGAGAACATTCGTCTTCCTGCACATGGATTAGTGGACATTGTGACGTTGGACATGACGTTGCAGCATGACACATGCACTGCCAGCACATGTAAAAGCTCACATGTCAGGACATGACGTTGGACATGACGTTGCAGCATGACACATGCACTGCCAGCACATGTAAAAGCTCACATGTCAGGACATGACAGTCTTGACAGTGATGATCATGAATCAACATGCACTGCATGCACTGAATCAACCATGATCATGAATCAACAGGTGCTGTGCACACTAAGTGTTGTGGTATATTCATGTGTACAGCTGCATACGGTTCAGCCGCCTCCAGACCAGTACCAACATCCCGGCTGAGAAGTTCTGATTCCATGACCTCTTCGAGCATCAACTCCAAGTCGTCTGGCACATGGGCTGCCGGTCGAGCGTTTGAAACACCCACCAAACTCATAAGCTCATCATGTGTCTTGGTTTCCGTGGTCACCGACTGGACACACACAGGTGTTCCATTTGGTGTCGATTGTAAGTGACGGGGCTCGAACTTGAGAAATTCTTTGTTCATCACCTGGTGGAATGCAGGATGTGACAACTAAGCACTCAGCACCGACATGACGCACATGCTAGATATACAACCAAACACTGACATGACATGAGCCGTGAGTCCTGTCATGGATGTGCCACACATGCAGTGCATATGCAGCATGATATGTTAACCTGCCTCGCCCACGGGTCGTATCAAGAATTTGCACGGGTGGAACGCTTGCAAGAGCTTCACTCGCCACCCATTCACCTTTCCGTCGGGTCGCTTCCATTTTTTCTTCAAAGCCGCAAACTCGTCTGCGGTGCAGAAATGATCATGGAACATATCCTTGACACGGTCCATTTCTATCTGCTCGTTCCCCACGAACTCCAAAACCCCAAAGCACGGCAACACCGGGAAGCCCTGCTCGTTCTTGCCGTGTCCCGACGCAAGGATGTATATGACACCGCCGGAGGGCACACACCACAGCTTGTGACTGCGAAGCTCCAGGGTTTTCTTCTGGGCTGGGTGTCCCACATCCTCGGCCGTGAGAAACCTCTTGGCATGTTCCTGTTTCAAAATGAGCCCTCGTACCTCAGTGCTGTCACTTGTAGTCGTTGTCATGGCTGCGATGACAATATGACACCGGCCAGGCAATCTAAAGTTAACGTTCTGAAAACACTAGCGTGGGCCCGTGGGCTCCGTGTACGACCAAGCAAGCTAAGCAGGCACAAGAACATGTCAGGAGCATCAGGTTTGTCGAATGATATGGCAAATCTGACAAGTGTGCTCGTAATCCTACATTACATTCAATGCGACATGTCAGTCATGTTGGGACCCGTTGGGACACATCAGGCGTCATGGTTCAGCTCGCGACAACTGGAGCCACGGCAAAGTTCACGCACTGTTGCTTCAGACATGCGGCATGCGGCGGCGCGTGAATGCAGGATCCAACATCATGCAGCACATGTGGCAACGTCTCTGCAACGATTGCTCATGTAAGTGTACATGTTCATGTAACCACAACCACGACCACCGCCACCACATCCGCCATAACTTGCTGCAGCAAGGGCAACAACAACGACGATGGCGACGACTACGACGACGACGACGATGACGACAAGAACAACAACAACAACAACAACAACAACAACAACAACAACAACAACAACAACAACAACAACAACAACAGCAACAGCAACAGCAACAACAGCAACAGCAACAACAACAACAACAACAACAACAACAACAACAGCAACAGCAACAGCAACAACAACAACAACAACAACAACAACAACAACAACAACAACAACAACAACAACAACAACAACAACAACAACAACAACAACAACAACCACCACAACAACAACAACAACAACAACAACAACAACAACAACAACAACAACAACAACAACATTTCATTCACACGCAGCGGAAAGATCTGAGCTGAGTAGCGTCGGCTAATTTACGCTTTGGCGAAGTCATCTACTTGGTTCTTGGGGCTTCTTGTGGCGCACTAGCTTTAAGAAATACAGAGGCAATGAACGTTTTGTTCATGGTAGCTAGGGGGGAGCGACTCCCTACTACTACGGAAGGAACGCGAGTGTTATCCAGCAGAGATAAGTCTGAGGTCTGAATGGCCCTTGCAGCGTGAGGGCAGCTTGTAGGTGTCTCATCTTTCGGACTGGAATCCTTGACAGCCTGACAGCGATACCAGAAATTGGACTGTTCTTCATCTGTGATAAGGCATAAGGCATAAGGTGCTTTGCACAAGAACTGACGGGGACTGCAGAAGAAGTGACAAGGATTGAGTTGTGGAGTAAGAGCCATGCAGAGCAGGGCTGCAAGTGTAGTCTGGAGGTTATTGCTCCCTCCCGTCGCGCCTCGACGCAGCACGGAACAGACTCCCGCCTCGCAAGGCAGCAGAGTCTTGAGAGAGCTTGTTCAGCTGCCGCTCTGCATAACTCACGGAATTGGTGTTTGGGGCTTGCTGATGCGGAAGAGCGTTGTAGTCGGGTTGTGGCTGAGAAAGATCTGCGGATGCTAAGGGCACTGTAGGATGCACAATGCTCCACTGCTCTCGAAGTAATGCCTGGAAAGCTTCTTGTGATACCTGAGTCGGTGCTGGGAGCATTGTTGGTCAGGTGGAGCCTAATCTGCCCGAGAACACTCCTAGGAAGGCGTCTTGATGGGATTCGTGATGCTAAATTTTAGCTCCCTTCGTCCAGGATTTGGTGAGAAACGCCGTAGTGACAAAAATGCCCTTTTCTCATTCGCTTTCACGCAGTCCGGCAGTTGAGTCCTTGTGTGAGCCTTAGGCTGATAAGAGACAATCATTGCTCGAGGGCCGTGCTGTTGCGGCCTTGAGACCCTAAGGAGAGTGCCATGAAACGTGAAAAGAAGGCTCCCAGTCTGGCACCAATGAGAACGTTTGCACCATGTCAGCCCTAAGCAGCCCCAGTACATGTGAGGCATATGATCCTGGCTGCAACTCCCAATGGTAGCCCTTGCCGTAGGGTTGGAGGATCACCTCCATGTCCGTGAAACTGGAGAGAAACCACTGCAGGCGGTTCAGCAACTTTGTGGGATTGAGTCGTTTGGTCATGAAGAACGTCCCTATCGTCACATGCTGCTGGCACAATACTGGGAGACCTTGGATGTGGATTTCGAGTCCCACATAGATCTGTGCCTCTCTTCTCTCATTGTGCTGCGTGACCTCCATTGGATGTATGTCCATCCACGGCTGAAGGAACGAGATGTGCCTCCTTACCCCACACACCTGCAGTTGTGTGTGCCGAAAGTGCAGATCCAGTTCGAGCTCTGCATTGGTTTCGGTGAGCACTTGACTGCGTCGAACCACGCGCGGTGCCTTGGGGGTGAGCGGCAATGTAAGAACCTCCGTGGGGGAGGAATGCCAGCCTGGAATGACTTCCGGTAGGTCCATTGCAGTATCCCGTCTGCGCCTGATCTTTGGCCTGATGCTTGCAAACGGCTTCGGACTTAACTGGTCGACTGATGCGGGCAAAGTGTCTCGCGTCTAAAGGGCATCTGATTCAAGACTGTGAAAGCACACCGATCCCTCGTGCCTTGCGTCGTCTCCTCATTGGTCCCATTGGTTGATGCCTCGAGAGCTGCGGACAACAACGACAACAACGACAACGACAACAACGACAACGACAACAATGACAATAACAACGACAACGACAACAACAACGACAACAACAACAACAACAACAACAACGACAACAACAACAACAACAACAACAACAACAACAACAACAACAACAACAACAACAACAACAACAACAACAACAACGACGACAACAACGACAACAACGACAACGACAACGACACCGATAACGACAACCACAACCACAACCACAACCACAACCACAACCACAACCACAACCACAACCACAACCACAACAACAACAACAACAACAACAACAACAACAACAACAACAACAACAACAACAACAACAACAACAACAACACCACAACCACAACCACAACCACAACCACAACCACAACCACAACCACAACCACAACCACAACCACAACCACAACCACAACCACAACCACAACCACAACCACAACCACAACCACAACCACAACACACACACCACAACCACAACCACAACCACAACCACAACCACAACCACAACCACAACCACAACCACAACCACAACCACAACCACAACCACAACCACAACCACAACCACCACAACCACCACAACAACCGCCACAACCGCCACAACCACCACAACAACCACAACCGCCACCACAACCACCACAACCACAACAACCACACCAACCAAAACAACTACATCAACCACATCAACCGCAACAACAACGGCAACAACGGCAACAACGGCAACAACGGCAACAACGGCAACAACCACAACAACCACAACAACCACAACAACCACAACAATCACAACAACCACAGCAACCACAACAACCGCAACAACCACAACAGCGACTCACCACCCCGACGACGACGACCACGACGACGACAACGACGACGACGACGACGACGACGACGACGACGACGACGACGACGCTATTTTTTTTTCCTTGTGGGGACCTGGGTTTGCAGGACCCCCTTCTTCTGGGGACCTGGGTCCCCAGGACCCCCTTTTCTGGGGACCCAGGTCCCCAGCCCCCTTCCGTCTGCTGGGGACCCAGGTCCCCAGCCCCCCCCCCCTCTCTGGGGACCCAGGTCTCCAGGACCCCCCCCCCCTTCCTGGGGACTGGTCCGCCCCAGGACCCCCCCTTCCTGGGGACCTGGGTTTTCAGGGGACCCCCCCCTTTTCTGCTGGGGGACCCGTCCCCAGCCCCCCCCCCCTTTCTGGGGACCTGGGTCCCCAGGAGAACCCCCCCCCTTTCTGGGACCCAGGTCCCCAGACCCCCCCTCCCCCCTCCCCCCCCCCCCTTCTGGGAAACCAACCCAGGTCCCAGGCCCCCCCCCGTTCTGGGGACCCGGTCCCCAGCCCCCCCCCCCACCCCACCCCCCCCCCCCTCAAAAAAAAAATACTTGTTCCAGCATTGCAAATGATGCAGCATGTTACATTCATGCCAAAGAATGTTGTGCATGTGTGTCACAGACATTCCTTTCAACAGCGGGTCGGACGGTGCAAAACTCGATCCCGCTATGTCCGAGTCTGGTCAGTCCATCTCGACATCAGAGTCGCTGGAAATGTCAATGATCATGTTGGTGGTGTCCACAACGTTAAGGTTCACCGTGAATCGTCCTGGGCACGGGCGTGGGTGGTGGCCGTGGTAGTGGTAATGAAAGTGATTGTGTGTGTGTGATACGTTGTTCTGCTGGTGGTGGTGGTGGTGGTGATGCTGGTGATGGTACCTGTTGTGATAGAACCGGTTCTGAACCGGGTGGTGGTGAATCTCCGTGATGGTGTTGTGAACGTAGTGGACAACAGTGGGCGTGGCGGGCCCGGACGTGGCCGCTACGGCAGCCGGATTTGGTGGGGGCCCCACCCCCGCTGCCACGTCACCCTCGCCAGGATGGAGGAATGTGTGTACCTCCCCCGACGTCTCACTGACCATCGTTGCAGCTCTCGATGTTGGGGACGAACCCTCCGCAACCTCCATGTCACTCCATACTTCTTCCTGCGCCACTAGCGTCTCATCGTCCGAGGTTGCGAAGACAGGGTCTGGCGCGTATGGTCCGCCAGGAACCTCGTGCACTGGCCACACAGGTGCGGGCGTGGAGGTAAGAGCGCCCGTCCGAGTGCCCGGTTCCGGAACGGGGCCCGCGGGGTCCAGAACATGTCTCGCTTCAGGCACAGGTTCCGCTGCCAGGCTTGAAGATGTGGCCATTGCAACGTGATCGGGATGGGACGGAAAATATAATGTCGATGTAACAACACGACGTGACATGAGTGAAATGTCGGTACAACCACACGACGTGACATGAATGACATGCAGGCATGTCCTCATGACGTGACATGTCTGCCATCACCGTGAGCCATGAGCCAATGCAAACAATGGACTGCGTGCAGAGCGGTCCGATCCAGCCGACATGTCATCATGACGTGACATGTTTGCCAACACCATGAGCCATGAGCCAATGGAAACTGAGTGCATGGCAGTCGGATCCAACAGGACATGCATCATGAGAGCATGAAGGGAAACAAATGTCGTGCCACAGATTCCAGTGCAATCTAGCCCCCCCCCCCCCCCCCCCCCCCCCCCCCCCCCCCCCCCCCCCCCCAGAATGAACAGTCCTCACCGTCCTCACCTAGTGCACGGGCACACGGGTGTCGTCGTCGTACCCGAAGCCTCCCGGCAACAGTTGAGGATCTGGACATGGACATGGAAGAGTCACGGTCCGCCGCTGGGCCACTGATGTTCTAGTTTTCCAGCTGTGTAGTGTACCGTGTGCCAGCACTGGTGTGTCACACACATGACATGACCCCTGACCAAGGCTCGCCTCTGCCAGTGGATACAACGATCAAACACGGCACGTGTATCCGTCGGTGATGACCTGGGCAGGGCTGACTCATGCGGGTGGGTAGGTCGCATGTCTGTGAATGGAACTAGCAGTGGAACAGCATCATGGCGCACACAACGCATGAACACGCAAACACCGCAAGCACTTCATGCACTATTTTCTTCGTCTGCCGGTGCATCGGAGTGCATTGCCGAATCGCCAACGTGAACCTTGGATGATCATGATGTGTGCATGGTCCATGGTCCACCATGGTGGTCTGGAAGCATGAGTGCGAATCATCTGACAACAGTGTTGGGGATTCATCATGCAGAACCCACGGCCAAGGTGCGGTGGAATCAGTCTGAGCCTTTCCGCCGTCGTTTGGTCTTTGGAGACGCATCCTGACAGAAACTAAACTGCGACTTTCATCTTTGTCATCCATGGAACTATCAGCATGGAGCATCAGCATGTGCATGCGTGGATGCATACGACGCAACATGAAAAAAGTAAACCACATGACGTGGGCTTCAAAGACCGATACCCATGTTCAACATGTGCCATGCAATGCATGCCGCTAGCCCGCTCGTCACTACCCCTAGCCGGTTCCGCTCCAACCCCCCCCCCCCTCCCCCCAACACACGATCCTTATCGGTAGTAGCGCCAGGCTCTTCTGACGGAGTCAGTTCCGGCGACGACATGTTCTCCACATCCTTGAGGGCTGCCTTTGTCGCCGATGATAGTGAGCTGGACTGGGAGGACTGGGAGGACGGGGAGGACGATGGCGATGGTGGGCTCTTGCGCCGGCTGCCCTTGGGCTTACGTGCACTGGGTGCGCCCCGGCGTGTTTTTTTCCTGGCGGGTGTGCGCTTGCTTCGGGATGCACCCCCTGCATTGGGCTTGCTGCGTGCTCTGGATGCATCCCGGCCACGGTGTGTGTTCTTCTTGGTTGGTGTGTGTGTGCGCTTGCTTCGGGGTGCCTGGGACGTGCCACGTCTTGTTTTTGGCTTGGCGGGTGTGCGGCTGCTTCTGCTCTGGTTTTTTGCACGGCGGTCTCCCACACCTCCCGCCTTGCCCCTGCTCCGGCCCCTGTCCGACCCGGCATGCGAGCTAGCATTCGCCTTGTCAGCTGAAGATTCCGCGTTAGATGCTTCAGCCTCAGTTGGATAGCGTTTGAGGAGTCCTACATGACAGCATGTCATGTCCCACATCATGTACAAGACTGCATGGTGTCACTGCACTGCGAAGTCACACAAGCAACTAGCATACATCAAGAAATGACACATGCCCATGTCATCAGATGTGGTCATGAATCATGAGTCACGAGCCATGGCCATGTACAGCAGATGCATGCAATGAGCGTGTCTCGTGACGTGGGACCACAAACGGAAACACACATGAAGCATGTGAGGCTATGTGACTTCTGCAGGTTTGCCATCTTCGCCGGCAGGAGGAACAGCGCCAGGAAGAGACGAATCCGAGTCCTCATGACGGGCGAGTGAAGCACCAGGAAAAAAAAAACTGCCTGACTCTGACACGACTGCGTCGGAAACACCACATTGCTGGCCAGTCACATCGCCACTGCTTTCAGGGACCGAAAACACTTCGTAAAGGTGCGAAGCATCAGCATAGGCTTCTGCAGGCGGGTGTCCCGGACCCGGTGGGGTATGTGCAGGTGGGGATCCCGGGCCCAAGTGTGCTGCCGTGGGGGGTGTGGCGGCCGGTGTTGCCACTGGCTGTGATGGCGCTTGTTCCGTGGCTGCAGCGGCTGGCTGGAATGCCTTAGCTCTATAGCAGAAGTTTGGCCAAGCCATCATGAGATTAGCGTCTTCTGAAAATCAACAGAATTCAACCAGCAATGATATTTATGATACGCGGACTCTGATCGGGCCGGGCGTCTGCAGGGTTGCTCGGCATACGTGGAAACGGAAACGGCACAGTCACGCGTGGAGCGGTCTGCGTGGGCGGGACCGGGAACGGCACCCGTGGAACGCTGACAGTCTCCACAGATGGCCCAGATGGCCCAGATGGCGGATTGGGCGGATTGGACATGTCCTCGAGAACCAAACATTGCACATGGAAAACTGGTAAACGAGTTTGGTGTATGCACACGGAGAACGAATCTCACATCTCAATGACATTCCGAAACAAGGACCGCCATGTGCCATGTGCTGCCAAGATGCCATGTGTGGGCCCCTGTGTGGCATCGTCATTGTCGGCGGAGTCGGTGGGAGCGGGTGATGAATCTCCTTAGTGCAGTACAGACCCATACCCATGCAGTACATGTCAATGTCAATTGTTCATGGTATCAGTGTTGCAAGTCGCTTCATGACAGCACCTGACTCGACATAATGGCGTTATGATTTGAAACAGAGGCACAAACTTGGCCCCGTCCACGCCCACCAAGTGCGTGGTCAACACGGTCGTCAGGGGCGTGTGGGCCATACGCGGCAAGTTTGCCTGGAGGCACAAAACACACACACACACACACACACAGAGAGAGAGAGAGAGAGAGAGAGAGACACAGACACAGACACAGACACAGACACAGACACAGACACAGACACAGACACAACACACACGCACGCACACACACACACAGACACACACACACACACACATCCACATCCACATCCACATGCACATGCACATGCACATGCACATGCACATGCACATGCACATGCACATGCACATGCACATGCACATGCACATACACAGACAGACACACAGACAGACAGACAGACAGACAGACAGACATACAGACAGACATACAGACACACACACACACACATGGAAAGAGAGAGAGAGAGGGAGAGAGAGAGAGAGAGAGAGAGAGAGAGAGCGAAGGAGAAAGAGAGAGAGCGAGAGAGAGAGAGAGAGAGAGAGAGAGAGAGAGAGAGAGAGAGAGAGAGAGAGAGAGAGAGAGAGAGAGAGAAGGAGAGGAGGGAGGGAGGGAGAGGGAGGTCCGGGTAGGGGGAGGGGGGGGGGGGGGAGAAGACGTAATCGATAGACGAGGAGCAAAGGCAGCAGCTGCAGCCATCTCGGCGGCCTTGCCCAAACTCGCCGTCATCTCGGCAGAAATCTGGCGTGCGTGTTGCACAAATGAGAACAATTCAGGCAGCCGGCAGCCGTATGTGCGTGTGTGTGTGTGTGTGTGTGTTTTCTTTATGACAATATATGTAAACATATGTATGTGCGACGTGTACATAAGTAGTATATCTCATAAAACACGACGGGTGTCCGATCCGTGGCGTCCGCCGCCGCTGCCAGCGCCGCTCGATCGGGGTGGATCCTCTGATTCTGACAGTGTGACATGACATATGTACGACTCAGATTTACAAACACATTGCCGCACACATGACAACATCTAAAACAAGACATCTCTCATGTGACCATGGGTACATGTGAACATTGCAAATTGCACAGTGCTAAGGGTCAGTGGTCCGATCCGACGCATTGTCGTTCATCACGATACTGGGGTGGAACACGCCGTCACGCACGATGGTTTCCGAGTATGGGTTGGGTGTTCTGACCAGGGAAGAGCTGGGGACGAAATCGCCTGCGCCAGGCGAGTCCTGGTCTGTCTCGTCCTCTGTGTCATCCGCAGCTTCCTCCGGTTTTGGGACCGGTGTGGTGACGTCTGGTGACTGGGACGGGCGGGCTGCGGATCCAGCCACGTTGGCTGTCAGGCGTGTGGCAGGGCGTGGGCTTCGGCTAGGTTTTGGCGGAATCTGTGACGGCTTGGGAAAATCACTGCTGGGTCGGCTGGGATCACTTTGGCCTGGTCGGGTGGGTGGAGGGCCAGGTGGTGCCGGTGGGCCTGGCGGCGGCGGAGGGTGCATGGGCGGGAACGGTAGTCCCGGCGGTGGCCCTGGCGGAGGTGGCAGCGGTGCTGCCGCAGAGGACCACGAGCCCTGATTTCCCACTGGCGGGGACGGAGGGAATGTATTCATGGCCGCGCGCACAGCCGGAGGCGGGGGCGGAGGGAACGCATGCATGGCCATGCGTCGTGCAGGTGGTCTGACAGCCGGGGGGGGGTGCTGGAATGTGTTTCTTCCAGTCGTCGGCGGGGTCATCAGTACTTGCGCCACGCTGGCATGGAACCTTACGAGCGAACACGAACCAACAGCAGCAATTACATCCTGAAAGTGTGCAATTGGTGTGGTGTGGTTATGAAGCCAGGAATCTGTGCTCGGTCTGTCCGGAGCTGCGTCGGGAGCTGGTGGCGGTGGTGGTCGCTCCTTCGCAAAAGCGAAACATACAGCTACCGACTGAACATTGCTCAGTGAATGGTGCGTGCACCTAAACACATCTAAATACTGCAGCCAGGAATCAGCTGCCTTGGGGACCCATCCCGGAGGTGGCGTGTCAGGCTCCTCTGCACCACGTAACACGTGACACACATGTGTAACTAAACCTGCCCGTGCGTCGCGTGCGTGGTAAGGTCCCTAACCCTAACGGCTCCTTCGGGACATGAATGATGATCTTCGGGGACGCTCCAACCGCCGCAGACCCAGTCTTAGGCGGGGCAGGCCGCCTCTTCTGCGGCGGTGCCTTTTTCGCATGATGCATCGCTGTGACCCTGCCAAGCTATCGATTGTGTGGAGATGTGGTAGTAGAGTAGTAGAGAGATGCCTG